>KZ808359.1:37578-48912 GCA_000696205.2 Oncopeltus fasciatus
CACACACACACACACACACACACACACACACACACACACACACATATATATACATAGATACATAAAATGAGTCGTAATAACATCTTTAATATTCTTTTAGTAGATTTAAATATACCGTAGATAAAATTTTGGAGTTTTTTAAGTTCTTATTTCATGCTCTATTTACGGTATTTCAGACCAATATACTTCCTTTGTATAGTTTTTTTTTTTAAAGACTCCACTCTGTTAGTTATCCTGCTTCATTTTCTTCAAGTTTCAGAAATGTTCAATGATTTCTATTTTGAACATGGGCACGATCAAACGGTGATAGAGATATTATATTCAAAATTAAATTAATAAAATAACTATCAACTTGAGAAATGAGTTGTAAACTACAATATTGTTATTGTAATATTGTCACATTGCCATTTTTTAAACCTAGAATAGAGATATGAAAGGAGAATAGACTATTTAACCTAATTTCAATAATTTCATTTTTTACTTGTATGATGCATATTGAGTCATTCCTTTCATTCATTATAGATTGTAAGTTTTTTCCGTAAATGGGAAACAACAGTGTTTAACCGCACTATTGAAAAATATAAAATTGTGTAATAAGTGATTTAATTCACCTAAGCCTCTTTTTGAATCCTACGTTTTGAATTACGTAGACATTATTCCAGGGAGGAAGGATCTACCAAGAGGGAGTTAAGAGACTGACATTAAGCATTTAAGGGCACAATGGCCTACTGTGCCTAGTATGCTCTTTAGGGTATCATTAAGTATGTTTTTCAGTAGTGTATACCTCATGCCTGAATGACAAGAGCTTGGATGCCGCTCAGAGGTGACCATTGTAGTCCTTCGACTATAGGGGAATCGAAGTCCAGTTGAGTCCTTCAGTCCTGCAGTTCCAGAAGATCACTTATCTGCAGGAACCCCACCGGACCGCAATCCGCTTTACTAGCCGTGCGATATCTTGCCCGGCCCCGTCGCCACTCCAAGCCTCATAGCCCAGTCAATAATAGGCGTCACAGGCGTTAATAATGCTGTCTTGGGGCAATTAGATGAGAACTAGGGCGCTATACTCTTTGTTACTTTATATATAAGTTTTATACTTTNGTTATCGATTTGAGATTTGTGTAAGAGATATTCTTTGGCCGTGGTCAGGTCTGACGCTGATTCAACACCGAGTAATTCCATCTTGTACGGCTCAGTGACCCCTGTAGGGGGAGATTTTTGGAATTTAAGTTGAAAATATGTATTACATCACTTGGGATTATTTTGGATTAAGTCTCTTAGAAAATATTAAAGCTTATTTCTTTTAAAACAGGAGTAAGATGGTAGAAAAAATTAATGAAAATAAAAACTTTTCTTAATTAGTTTAAAAATATAAAGAAAATTTGAAAAAAATAAAATAAAAAATTCGACTATTCCCTGGTTCCTTCTTGTGGGATTTATGAACTTCACTCGCATAAGTACATTATTTGTTTTACAATACATAAATTTCAATTTTTTGAAGACTTTATGCGTATAAGATAAATTGTGGATAGGTTTTCGTGAACATGAACTTAAAAAATTATAGTCCAAGGAATAAATATTTTTCCTATAAATATTTTTGCTAGAAAGTTGTCCGTATTCAGTTATTATTATTTATTTATTTATTTTGTTTTAGCGAAAAATGGCAAGCAGTTACTTTTGTAAATTAGTTACTTATTTAGGTATTTCTGTAGTTTAAGAGAGGGGTTTTTGAAAGGATGATTATTAGCAATGGGATTATATTATCAGAGCATTATTAAGTAGTGGGGATTACAGGAAGGTGTTAGATGACAATCAGATTTTTTAAATTTTATTAAGATAAGGGAGGATAAGGGAGTATATCTGTAATGTAGCAAAGATTGGCTTTAGCTGAGCTTCAATATCACTATATTATTATTACAGACGAAAGCTCGGCAAATAACAACAATTTGACACGGTCCAACCCGGAAGAAGAAACGGTAAATACGTCTAACGACCGTCGAAGCCTACGTGAACACACAAACACACACACACACATATATATATATTAGGTTTGCAAATATATTTTCATTTGTGAATGAGAGTAAACTTCCTTATTTTTAGACCTATTGGAAAAAAAAAAAAATGGTCTCTTATTTGAAGAAACCCTACCAATTTACAAACTTAATGGCGGTTTCTACATGAGCGAATCCAAAAACCATTAGGAAAAAACTATGCTGTAGTTGTGATTTAGGTATCGGAGCATATCACTAAAAAAGACAATTGATTTTCTTTCTCTTTAACAATAGGGGTCGAAGGTAGAAAATCGGGTCACTAAAGGACCCATCGATTATCAAGGAACCTCCATATTTATTATTGATGATAGCAATGGAGCAGATGCTTTAGTGTTCCTTAGATAATTTATTATTTATTATCGTACTAAGAAATCTAGGGAATATTTATTATGAAAACATTAAAAATATTCATAAATCATTAGAAGAAAAAAAATATTCAATGAGTAGTTTATGAAAAAAATCCAAAATTTGGTCCATGTATTTTTGAAGCACACCTTATATCTAATTTCGTACATAGAGAAATCACCATAATGAGAACAAGAACGGGTTTTGTACAGCTTAAATTGTAAAGGTTGAAAAAAAAAAAAAGGAAGTAAATGTATAAAGAATTTCGTGTCAGGAGCCCATAAGTCTCTCTGAAGGTTGAGATATGCCTGTATGTATTCATGTCAACCCTAAAAGCAGTTATAGATAATCTAGATTCGTCTCTCCTGACACTACTCTGTTTCCTAACCNGTTGAAAAGTTGAAATCAATTAAGTGTTTAACCAATGTAAGTTTATAAATCATTTTAAGGTACAATTGGTGGAGATACGACTGAAGCTGAGTGTGAAAAATTTAAAAAAAATTCCTTCTGGATAGGCTTAAAAGTTTTCCTCTCTCTCTCTCTCTTTATTTTTTTTTTTTGTAAATGATTGATTTTATTTGTTTGTTAGTTTTATGTCTGAGAGACTGATTAATTCGCAGCCTCACTAAGTGCCTTTTATGGTCCTAAAGCAATCTCTCCCTCTCTCTCTCTCTCTCTCTCTCTCTCTCTCACTCTTTCTCTCTATCTTACTCTCACTCACTCTCTCTCTTTCATCCCCCCTACGCCTCTGGCCTCCCTTTCTCTCAGTCTAGGTAAGACTGGCGTTATCATTACAAGAAAAAAAAAAGATTTCATTTTCCATCTATCTATTTCTTGTTCCTTATTGTACGACACCTCTGTTCTTCCGACTGAAGTGCCATAGGAAGGGTGTGGGCTTTAAGGAGGGACTCGCAGGGAAATGTAGCTTGTGCTCACTACAGCCTAGTACTACTTACCGCATCGCCCTCGTGAGCGGGCGGCGTGAAGAGCCGTAGCCTGTGGCTGGGGTGGGCCTGGCTGGGGATGGTCGCCGACCTGACCAGGGTGGCTGTGTCCTGTTGAGGGTTCAGTGCCTGCGACTCTGACCAGATCCTGCAGTACCTCCGCGACTGGACGCCCGCCTGCAAAATAAGTTCGGTTATTGTCAAACATGTTTTTAGTAGGAGAATGATTCTCAGGATATTTCCTTCAAATTTTTCAATTTTTATTCTAATTCCTAGCCAGCTAAAAGGTAGAATATAAAATACTGTCATACTTAAATGTAATTCTCTTCTCTACAACTATACAAAAGTTTTTGATAGTGAAGGAAATTTTAAACTAAAGTTTTATATGCCAAAGTGTATTTAAACCCTGAACTGTTAAAATGTGCAGTTTTCCTAATGCACCATGCAAAATGTTGTCATTTTTCTAGCAATTTGAGTCTTACTTCTTTCTCCATACGTAAGAAAATACTTTTTCAATAAAATAAGTCAAGTCATAAACAATTTGTGCCTCTTTTTTCTTACATTATTAGCCAATTTAAGTGGCACTATGCTAATTTAAACTAATTTATTTTATCTTAAACAAACATGCTCGGTGCCTTGTTTTACAGACAGAAAGTATATTTTCTAAAATTCACACACACACGCGTATATATATATATAGACACATACACACAAAAAATGAAACATCAATTAATGAATAAAATAAATTAGAATAAGAGGATAAATGAGTGTAGTGAAACCCGAAAAGAGAATTAAAATGAGTAAAATTTTCGACGAGTTTTTTCGCCAGAGCAAAACGTTGCAAATCATAGGTTTTCGTACGTACGCACACACATACACACACGATTCACCATGCATTATTTATAATGGACAAAATAACTTTTCGAAAATCCAAGTGAACTTGATGAACTCTAGACATTCTCTGTGGAGTAGATATTCGAAGCTGCAATCGCAAAGGCAGTGATCCATTTATGCACAGTTGTAGTTTTTGATTAATCATACACTTCGTAAATGTCTGAAAACAACTGGAATATCTGTCAGTTTCTATGAGAGATTTTTAGCAATTTTACGACCATACGAAGGTTAGTGATATTAAAACATAGCACTCTGATTGATTAATGTAAATCAAATAAATATATCATTTAGACCGCATACTGAAACCAATTGAAACTAATTTTAGCCTTGGAANCCCGAAAAGAGAATTAAAATGAGTAAAATTTTCGACGAGTTTTTTCGCCAGAGCAAAACGTTGCAAATCATAGGTTTTCGTACGTACGCACACACATACACACACGATTCACCATGCATTATTTATAATGGACAAAATAACTTTTCGAAAATCCAAGTGAACTTGATGAACTCTAGACATTCTCTGTGGAGTAGATATTCGAAGCTGCAATCGCAAAGGCAGTGATCCATTTATGCACAGTTGTAGTTTTTGATTAATCATACACTTCGTAAATGTCTGAAAACAACTGGAATATCTGTCAGTTTCTATGAGAGATTTTTAGCAATTTTACGACCATACGAAGGTTAGTGATATTAAAACATAGCACTCTGATTGATTAATGTAAATCAAATAAATATATCATTTAGACCGCATACTGAAACCAATTGAAACTAATTTTAGCCTTGGAATTGGAGGAATAATTCTAGGTCTTCTCTGATGAATATCATGCTATTCACGTTGTTACCATGACGCAGCTTTTAAAAAAATTCAACAGAATTACAATTATCCGAAATTGGGAAGCTATAAATTTGGTCTGTTAAAATTACATATGTATAAATTTCCTGGTCGGCTAAAAGGCAGCCTCAGCAACTTTACTTTACTATAAATTGCCTTTTTGGCGTTGATGAGCTCAGCTAGCCATAAACTCTTATTATTGCTTGCATACGCTAAAGCTGATTGCATGGATATCTGCCTTGCTCGGTCTGCCAACGCGGGATCCTCAAGTCGCACACCTAGATCTGCCCTCTGTGGGAAGGATGAGATCTGTTGTTCCTCGACATGTGGAGGCCCTTCCGTTCCCCTACTAGACATGCAAGATGTGGGTGTAGGGCTTAAAGGGCTCGGCTACGTGAGGTTTATCCAAGGGGGAGCCGATACGAGGGTCCTGTCACTCTACATTGTTATGCCGCCTGCTCGAATACCATCATATTGAATACCAATATCTCACCCCCTCTGTCCGCTTTCAAACCTCTTCAGGGAGTCACACACTCCTTCTCATTCTATTAAAGACATCCTATATTATGTACTTAAAAGCTTCAGATATATCAATTCAGGAAGATAAGAAATCAAATTTAAATAGCCTTAAACTATTTGCGAGATTTCGGAAAAATTAATATCATTCTTTATGTAGTCATCAGATTTTGGTCCTGTTTTAGACATAAACATTAATTCTTTACGTATTTACCGTTTCTTCTTCCGGGTTGGACCGTATCAAATTGTTGTTATTTGCCGAGCTTTCGCACATCATGTGATGGCTTCTTCAGGGCTGAAAAGAGAATATACCACCTGGATTTTTTAATCTCTCTTTTACAACTCTCATTCTCTTTTCAGCATTGAAGAAGCCATCACATGATGTGCGAAAGCTCGGCAAATAACAACAATTTGACACGGTCCAACCCGGAAGAAGAAACGGTAAATACATCTGACGACCGATCGTAGCCTACGTGAACATTTAATTCTTTACATTATTCTAAGAATAGTTGTTAAGTAATGGTACTTTCAAATAATAATTATTTCTTTTAGGCGGACTTAGTGCAGTTTTACTACATTTTAATATCAATATATCTCAATTCTGTAATAATGGAAAAGAAAAAGGTTTCTAACTAAATTGGAATTTAATCAAAACTGTATGACTACATTAATAACTTTATTTTTGTTTTTGTATTAATATTAAAAATTGTTATCTTACTTCCTCCCCGAATATGGTCCTTAGCAAAGATATTTTAATATGAAAAGTGCATAAATCTATAGCCAGAGTTTATTCCAATTTATGAAAAAAGCATCATGTTTTTAGAGAAAATTATGTGCGTAGAACTTGCAATATACAACAACATTTTAATTGTTTATTGATTTTATTAGAAGCAAGTGTTGTAGACATTTTATCCAAATTACAGCCGAAAAATTTATAATTGAAATTAGTCTTATACTTTTTTAATTTTTCTAAGTTGTTTTGATTTGGTTGGTAAGTTTATAAGATACTCCATGAGCGATAAGTCCATGGCAATTTTAGAGGAAGGAATCAAATCAAAAGAAAGAAGTCTAAATTTAGAAAAGTTTCTTGCTCCTTATTATTTCACTATTCATGAACTTCGCAACCAATTCCATCTTACTTCAGCTTTTAAATGGAAGAAAAATAAAATAAAAATAGGTTCTTTTACGCAAAATAATGATGTTTTTTTTAACGCTTGTTTCGCTGAGGTTATTTATTAAGTAATGCACAAATTTATCTAGCAATACACGAAAACAAGCTTGATTCCATGCATATTTCTAGCAAAAATTCCAATGCATTTCAAAAATGAAACTTTATTATTTACTCTTTTTATCCATGGTATTATTATTTAGAATTTCATGATTATTTATGTTTTATTTTATAAATTTTACAATCAGGTCCTCACAATTTTTAAGTTATGGTGCACACTCACAAACACACACACACACACACACACTTGTAATGTAGACATGTTGCAGCGTAGTATCATTTTTATTAGTGATGTATCATAATTTGAATGCTGCTATTAGACCAAAAACTGGATATCAAGCACTTAATACTAAAGTATTTCATGAATTGGATTTTTCGAGGATACTTCGTCCGTTTCTTCATTGGCAAAATTAAGCCATCATCAATCAAAAACAACCTAATAACGTTTATTATATTTGATTTATTTTTATTGTTAATTTAATTGAGTATTAAATAACAGAACAAATATATATATATATATATATATATATATATATATATATATATATATATATATATATATATATATATATATATATATATATATATATATATATATATATATATATATATATATATATATATATATATATATATATATATATATATATATATATATATATATATATATATATATATATATATATATATATATATATATATATATATATATATATATATATATATATATATATATATATATATATATATANTGAATTAAATGAAATGAAGTTTTCATAAATATTATTTCTTGAATGTACATGAAGAAATTACAGAAAAGCTTAAGCGCCGGTTTAGGTAAACAATATGGCCAAACACATTTTGGCAGAGTAGGTAACTAACATAAACATTAGTTGATGTGACTATTATTCAAAAAATCTACAAAATAAAAACTTGATCTAAACTTCAAATTTATTTCTTAATTAATTAATTTACTTGTTATAAATTCCAGTAACCTCAAATTATTTGCAGGAATAGGCTCGGAATTATAAAATGAAATAGAAAATGTGATAATATGATTTGTACTTAGGCAATGATCCACTAAATTTCGTAATTGGTGAATGAAATTTATACATAACAAACTTGTCAATTATGAAAAAATTTGCAACATTCAAAAGACAAAAACAATTTTAAAATTTTACTTTAGCTAAGCTCTATGGTGTGGAAGCTATAAAATCATATACAATAATTTAAAACAAATCGCGAATATTCGATGATTCAAGTTAGGATTTTAATTTTTTTTTTTACAGCGGAGAAACCCTACCTCATATCTTGAGCCGTACACTGTTATGCCACTAAACACCTAAAAGTAATTGGTGTCTACACTGTACGAGGGAATTAAAATTCCTGGTCTTCA
This sequence comes from Oncopeltus fasciatus, assembly GCA_000696205.2. Lineage (NCBI taxonomy): Eukaryota > Metazoa > Arthropoda > Insecta > Hemiptera > Lygaeidae > Oncopeltus > Oncopeltus fasciatus. The sequence continues at coordinate 45,779 of KZ808359.1, forward strand.
AAAGTAGGTTGCAAACATAAAATTCACGGCTATTATGGAGATTTTATTACCTCAAATCTCGTCTTAATAAAAACAGAAATTATAGCATATTTCCTTCCAGAAAATCAAGCTTTTTACATTAGTACTTATGTAAAATTTTCAAAGTACAGAGATTCCAATCGATACAACTAAAAGAAGCCAAATTGAAAAAAAAATTATTTCCATCGCTTTTATCGGAGTTATGCAAATGTAAGAAACATAATAGATTTAAAATGTTATTTATTTGAAATGTATATATCGTATGCTTTAAGAAAATCGCATAGAAAAGAAAGTATTTACGAATGCAAATTCTAGACTTTTATTCGCCCCTTCTAACATATTAATCAAATTTATTTTAGTCAGAGCAGTGTTAGGTGAAAAAATTAATTAGTATTATAAATTATAAAAATTTGTTATTATTAAGTATATACCAAATTAATTTATTAAGAAAACAACTAGAAATGGTTTATTGGCCGTGAAGAAAAAAATTAGTGGTTCAGGTAGACCCCCACTTTTAATTGTTGAATTTCACTTTGTAACTCCAAAAATATTTATTTTATCAATAAATCACATAACTCTTAATTCTGATTAGTTTTTAGTAAACTACTTACGGTTCACGTTAACCACTACTCCTTAAGTTCTTCTTTAATTTCGATATTTAAATCTTATAATGTACCCTTTATATACAAAACATTTCTTACTCACCCCTGATGTTGCAGGTAATCCCCCACACCAATGTCTTCAATTTTTATCAATAGCAGTCTTTAGTGTTACGTTTTGCATTTAACTATTATATGTCAAATGTATGTTGGAAATTTGTGGAATTTAGAGCGTTGACAGAGAGTCATACATACACATAAATGTTTAAGTAACTATCTTCTTTGGTATTTAGTAAGCAGAATCGTTGAAATTCTCAACCATTGGAATAAGGCAAAATGTTGGTTCGAATAATTTTGTTGTAACTTGACTATTGGAAGATAGTATTGACATAATTGACTTGGATATTCCTAGCGTATACAAAAGCGGCTAATGGCCAGAGATCAATATTGTACGTGACTTATCATGTTATCGAACGCGGAGAAAATGATAGCTTACAACAGGCTGATGTGTCCCGTTGCACGCTAATGAGCTCTGGGACACTACTTCTATTTGACTGACATGGTCAATATTTAGCCCTTATTGATAAATTGACGATATTGAAATGTTTAATTTTAATTTATAGTAGATTTTTAAGGATATAAAGCTATTCACATTGGTATTAAGACATTGGAATATGTCTATGACATTTAAAAATGTTTTTCCCAGATCTTAACTGATCCTATATTGGAGAAGCTTAAGATATAGGCCGTTCGAATTTGTATGTATTCACTTATGTCTAGCTGTCACAGTTTTTTTAAAATGGACGAGCTCCTTCGTTTCCATAGTTGAAATTGATTAAGTGGAAGGGGTTTGGAATGAGATAAAATCTAAAACTTTATAATCTTCGTTATGTGAAGAACAAAATAGGTGTAAAATGTTATTTTATAACATTTATATTACAAAACATTTTAAAGCAAGTTATATTAAGAACGTAATTTAGAGTTTTTACTAGGACAGTTTTTAAAATAAAGAAGCTTTATTCGGTATTCAGGATTTCCATTGCAAACCCATTAATGAATTCATTTCTGGTAGAAATATGATAAGGATAATGGAGGGTATAAAAACTAAAAGACCGAAATTTATAATCATCATCGTTATTTGAGTAACAAAAAAGCTTACAGAGCATAATTCGTGTAAAATTTAAATTTTAGCACTTACCTCATACAATTTTAACGAAATTTACGGATGTAAGTAGGATGGGGGAACGCTTCCCTGCTCCTTTTTTCCCGGAAAGTCTGGAGCGAGGTTTAGTGTACTTTTATGTATTTTATTTACTTAAGACCTTTCACTCTCTCTCCGGCTTGTAAATTAAACTTGCTCATTTACTTCCCCATGTATCCACCTTTGATGAGATATGTGACATCTGCATAGAGTATCCAGCTCCCGTACTCAGCTCCCGCGTGACGGACAATAAACTGTTCATAATGGCGTTTGCTCAGGGTAGGGTAAGCCATGCAGATGGGCGAGTATGTCAAAGGAATTTCGTTGTAAGCTGTTGGAAGGTCGTTTGCATGTTGCAAACCCTTAGTCCTGGAGTCAAATGTCTTAGCATGGACTTTTTGCCGGTGTTTACAGTATACATAACGTCAGGCAGACCTATAGAAAGAGATGTATAATAGTGACAACGATATTTTTAAACTTGAAAGAAGTGATGAAATGAAATTTCGAGTTTTTCCTATAAAAAAACAAAAAAAACAACAAAAATTGCAAGAGCCGAATGGAGAATTTTCTATACACAATTTGAGTGAAACGTGATTTTAATTATTACAAGTGTTGCATGATATTTATATCATCTGTGAAATGTTAATTTGCTGTTAATTATTATTTGATAATTAATTATAAGTTTCTAAATTAAAGCTAAAATGAGTAAATAATAATATTTCTCTTTCCAGCCCTGAAGAAGCCATCACATGATGTGCGAAAGCTCGGCAAATAACACCAATTTGACTCGGTCCAACCCAGAAAAATAATAATATGTTACTTTAAATGTTTTTTTTATAATTTTAATTGGGGATTGAGAAAAGTGTCTCATTTGAAAACCTATAATACTTTTAAATTCGTGTTTATCACCCAGAATATTTTATAGTAGGATGCAAGGAAGCTCTTGTCAAGAAATATTTATTTCTTAATTAAAATCTGATTTAGGATTTGACCTAAGTCTTTGTGGATAACCAACTCCCTTTAGACCTTAGACCTTTAATTAGTGAAATTTCTAAAAGCCAACAAATCTGAATTACTATCTATACCATTTAAGTGAGGGTATAGATGAGTGTTTGAAATGGATCCTGACTGAGTATAACCTTTAGTAAGAGGGTATAGCCCGTTTGCTCAATCAAGGTTTGAGAAAAAGTTTCTGAGTTTGCGATAATTTTATTAAATATAATCATTATTATTTTCAAGTATTATTTTAAAAACAATTTCCTTTCCAAAATTTGTTATTTTAATCGTATTTATTATATACGACTTTTTTATATAAT
>KZ808359.1:127772-139033 GCA_000696205.2 Oncopeltus fasciatus
CAAGTTGCTCCCCATTCAAGAGGCAATAGGGTAGCCCAAATCCGTTCGGGTCTCGCAATCCTGGCGCTGCGGGTTCGAATCCCGCCCAGGAAAATCTTTTATTTATTAATAAACGCTTGTCCTGAGCCATGAGTATTTAGAATGGGTTGGTGAGCTGTAGATAGCCCCTCTCTCTATGACCCTAATTGGTTGACAGTGAGGCTAACACTTATGTAAAATAAAACTTTAGTTCAATTTTCCCAGTATTTTGAAGTCAAAAATGTATTGAAGGGCCGAGGTTTTTTTTTGTTTTTTCCTTATTTTATAGCATCAGTTTAATAATTGGTTTAAAAGAAAAAAAAAATCAAATTTCTCTGTATACCAATCATAAAATATAATGGGAAAATTAAATTGTGATATGAATTCATTTATTTAAAAATAAAAATTAAAGGCTAAAACATCAATAACTATTTGTAAAATTGATTTCACAAAAACCAATAAATATAATCTCATTAATTTTCAAATATAGGTAGCCATCTTTACTCCTGGTTTTTTTCCAAATGATAAGGATGGTATACTGAAGAAGAACTGAATAAAATTTAACTTAGTCGTTTAAAACACCATCATGCACTATACCCGAGAATTGACCTCCAGTCATCTCTGTACCTTGCTGCCACCTAACTGTTGCGAATGCCAAGTATTCATAGTGCATTGGTAGAAACGCTATCTTCCCATCGATGTCCAACCTTACACGTTACTTGCCCCGATACGACTATTACAATTCAACACTAAAAGTCGGCTCAATGATCTCTCTTATTATCATGTTTGTACATTATGTATAGAAAGAGGCTTTCGTTAGTGGTAAGCTATCTCCGGTTCTACTTATGACCTGGTTGAATAAGGATTATTCGGCTGTTCCCTTGTACAGATCCCAGGAAGTTAAAGAGAGAGAAGAATGATTAGAAAATAATCACTCTCTAGTAAATGGAGAAACTTGTGAGATGAGAATATAAGGTTGTACGTGAAAAAGTGAGTTTTCTGACAGCAGCTAAGAGAAATCTAAATTTTAGGGCACACGTATTTGATCCCCAAACTTGATGCTTCATTTTGTAATAATGTCTTGCAATAAAGGTATTACTTACACTCCTAAAGAGATCTTTAAATGCGATGACGAGATTCGCTGAACGGTATATGCCAAAGTATGTTCTTTGAATCCAGTGTGTGCTGTGGCTTGTTATTCGTGTGATGAGCATTGGGTATTTTATGACATAGAATGACAGAACCCTCGTGGTTTGTATTGTTACCTTCACGTGTTCTGTCTAGTGTGTGCCCCAGAATCCAGAATCCTTGTCCGTAAGTTCATGTGTGTATCTGTAATGAATACAGTGTACTCAATGTAGAAACAGATCCAGTTCGGTTTATCCCTTCGGGACTCCTTAAATGTTTATAGATTAAATTGTCACGGAGCATACAGTAATCTCTAGAGGCCAAAATTACGTCCATAAGGGTTATAGGAGTTGTTTCAGTTCGGTCATATGAATCATGAGAGGCTGGTTTAGTTCTTCTGCATAAAAGTATAAATAACATCAGGGGAGGGGGAATATACTAAGGCAGGTGTGTCATCTCGAGTACGGAATATCTTTGAAATATCGGTTTGTGTCCTCTAATGGTCTTGTGAGATGATGTATGCAGAAGGTTTTTAGAAGAACGCTTGGTCAGCCAGCTGTTTTTCCATTAAGGTGCTGCTCAGCTGAGTTTTTTAAGATCGGGATGTCGTCTCGGATATTTTTGTAGGTACAAAATTATTTTTTGATCCTATCCTCTGGAGTCACTTGATTTTCAAACTGAGGTTTCTAAGGGCCAGGAGAAATCTTGTCGATTTTTGGGTTGTATCCTGCTCCTTAAAATCATTAGTAAATTGTTAAGAAAGATACAGTCACAATATTTGCCAGGAATTATTCACAGTTGGTACAGTTCACAGAAAGATATTTGAAAATGTAATTCGAGTGTTTGGCGGGCCTAATATTTTTTATTTAGGCCGATTTTTTAATATCATTAAGCATTGCGTTGAAAGATTTAATTTATGAAGGTGAATAAAAATTCCAACTCAAGACAAGTTTTAATTATTAAAAGCTGAGAGCCTTCAGAATTACGGACCCCATTCTCAGAGCTCAGTCATGCTCTGTCCGCTTGAAATATTATATTTAATCTTCAGTCTTTATCCTTCGAGGTTCTTGATCCTGTAAGAGCTGAGCATTTAACAAATAAAATTTGTGCGAATTTGGAATTTTTATTTACCTTCAATTGTACGTAGCTTTGCTTCAGAAAGAAATATAGTTCTATATTAAATATATAAATATAGTTTTGTAGACTAACTGCTAAAAATTTAAATATAAGTTTATTTTTCGTTCAAATCATATGAAAGAAAGGACGGTTTTGAGGAAAACTAATAAAACTAATTTTTCATCGTACTACAATTGTAGTTATTTGAGTTATAAAAATATTGATAGTACATAATAGGTATTATATGTAATTTTCTAAAGTTTATATTCTGTTAAATTCTTGATGAAAAACGACAGCTTAAATTCAAGCTCTCGACAGCTTCTCTGCTATTCAGTCGAGAGCTTGAATCTCTTCTCAGGCTTGTGCGATAACTTTCGTAATTTACTTTTACTTATGCCTATCTTTAATAAGTATCAAAAATCTGCTTGGACTACGTAGCTTCTGAGCCACGACTTTTTTGTTGAGAAATCGAATATTATTTTTAAAATGCACTCTTCTGAAAATTAGCATCGGTCTCGGATTTTCGGACGTTTGCATTTCAAGTCGAGTGCTGGAGTCCATACTTTTCCTTGTTGATAAGTTCGAGTGGATCTTGAACGCCTTCCTGATAAGTCCCTCTCAGTTGTATATTACTCTCTACAACGATGAGTTACCTCCGACCCTTCCCACCCACCTGGTCTGCTCAGATATTCACGGAACTCTTTATCGTGGCGAAAAAGGAGAGATCCTGTACCGTAGAAGAGATCCATTTGGGTCTGACGTTGTTCAAATTGCTGACTATTATCAACAAACCTCAGTGCCATATGTGTTTATAAACTTATTCTTACCCTTAGATACTCCCTTTCTGCATTAATTAAGTATAAAAAAACAAAACAAGACGGAAACTTTTACGCACTTTTTGTTTTTGTTTGACTCACTACATTAATAACTATCTATTACTAAATATTATATAAATAGGTAGCCATCTTTACTCCTGGTTCTTTTCCAAATGATAAGGATGGTATACTGAAGAAGAACTGAATAAAATTTAACTTAGTCGTTTAAAACACCATCATGCACTATACCCGAGAATTGACCTCCAGTCATCTCTGTACCTTGCTGCCACCTAACNTTTCGTAATTTACTTTTACTTATGCCTATCTTTAATAAGTATCAAACATCTGCTTGGACTACGTAGCTTCTGAGCCACGACTTTTTTGTTGAGAAATCGAATATTATTTTTAAAATGCACTCTTCGGAAAATTAGTATCGGTCTCGGATTGTCACGTTTGCATTTCAAGTCGAGTGCTGGTGTCCATACTTTTCCATGTTGATAAGTTCGAGTGGATCTTGAACCCCTTCCTGATAAGTCCCTCTCAGTTGTATATTACTCTCTACCCTTGGCGCTAAAGACGAGTTACCTCCGACCTTCCCCACCCACCAGGGCTGCTCAGATATTCACGGAACTCTTTAGCGTGGCGAAAAAGGAGAGATTCTGACGTTCGAATTGTTGACTATTATCAACAAACCTCAGTGCCATATGTGTTCATAAACTTATTCCTACCTTTAGATACTCCCTTCCTGCATTAATTAAGTATAAAAAAACAAAAAAATACGGAAGCCTTTACGCACTTTTTTTTTTTTTGACTCACTACATTATTAACTATCTATTACTAAATATTATATAATAAGATATTAAAATATTTACTAAGCAAAAAATACATTTTTTTTACCCAGCAGTAATTTTTTTAGCTGAACAAATCTTTATACATCACAATAAATCATTAATAATCTATCTAGTTTGGTAAATTGAAACAGTTTAAGTTATTTAATTCATTAAAAGCATTACATAATCTAGTTCCCACTAACTCAGCAATTGTTTGATTCTAATCTGATGAACACATAAAGACCATGTACAGAACAAAGGTTCTATCAGTCTCTACACAGACGTTTAATTTTCATTATATTGATGTAAATGCTTATTTACTTTTTTTTAAAATAAACCACATAAGCAACCTTGTATTTAATTATTAAATGTTAAGCATTTGGGTTTAAGTTTCTATTTTTTTGGGGGGTGGGGTGGTTAAGGTTTCAAAACGCCAAGATTCACTTTGCATATATTTTCTCTAAGTGCTGAGCGCTTTCAGAATCAGGGATTCCATCTTCGGAGCTTAGTCTCCTATCTCCAGGATGTCACTTTATACCAGCGTAAATAAAAGAAAGGATCAACATCCTATCTGAAGGATCAACAACCTATATATATATATACTATGAACAATTATAAATATTTTGTCTTTTCTCTTTATGACTCCAACTCTGGCAATGATTGAGGGAGTTAATATAGAAACAGCCAACTTTTTCACTATTGGTATTCTTATTCACTTTTGAGAATTTAAAAGCTTTCCATGTAGGAAGTGCAGATTTGACAGGAGAGATGGATAATGGATCTCTTGGATATATCCGTGCGTGATTCATTTGTATTAATTGGGAATTTATAGTTGCTTATAATAATATGATATGTTAGATAAAAGACATACTGGCAAGCGCCAAAAAAGTCCAGTTCTTAGTAAACATATTGCTTCTTGTATTAAGGAATATGATTTTTTTATTTACCTTGAAATGTCTCAGTTAATCACAGGAAAATTATAATTCTAGACTATCTCGCATAATGGAAACTGACCCTATTTCCTAAATAATAGGGATTATATACGAAAAAGATCGTATTAAATAATCATTATTATTGTCCTAAGATGATTTTAGTTGGGGTTCGGTCGAGGTAGATCCAAAAAAACACAAACTAAAAAAATGTATTTTTTTAAAGAAGGATTATCTGCCAACGTTTCGGCTTACATTGTAAGCCATCTTCAGGGCAGCCTATCATTAAGACGTGAGAGGACGTCCTGTCCCTAAGTTCACATTTCCATGACTGACTTTTGATTATTATTGTCCAGTTTATTTGATGTAGCTGGAGAAGATAATGAGGGAAAGAGGGGGGGAAATTGGGGACATTATACCCTCTAAAAAAGAATTCAAAAGAAAAAGAAAAGTGTCACATTTTTTTACGAATTATTTCTTTGTATTATTTTATGACAAAAATAATAACAATTAGAGTCCGTCAAGTAATCTAAGATGATTCCCCATATTTTGTTGGAGATAGATATATGAAAATATAATANGACAAAGAGCTGTGCTAATATTCAACTTGTTTTTTTTACATGTGTTTTGTCTCACTGATGTTAGTAAACAGTCGTGTATTTAATTCTTAAAGAAATCATATAAGATCTATGGATTTAGATTCAATATCTTAGAGAAAGTTAGTTCTCTTAAGAAGCATAAGAAACAGTATGTTTTAGAAAACTATATAAGTGTGACAATTCGTATCAAAAATTCGATATTTTACTTACCAATATATCTCGTTAAGGGCTGTATTACGAATATCGAACTATCATGTATGAGCGCCTCACAACTTGCTACGAAACTTGCCTGACAAAGATAGATAACTTGGTTCATCTTTTCGCTCTTTGTCTTTCAAGGTAAAATTCGTAACTTACTCTTGTCTTTGTCTATCTTTGATGAAGATTGGAAAATATTATCTCAGCTTAGCCTAGTTCTTTTCTGCAGTCTTAGCGGTGTTCGTAGAAGTCGTTAAAAATAACTGATAATTATGAGTAAGCATTGCATTTTGTACAGTATTTGTTAGAGAATACTTTTATAATTATTTTTCGACAAAAATAAAATAAAAGCACTATTTAAAGAGAAAAAAAAAAATAGTAATTTGCTTAAATATAAATTAAGCCTTAAACTAAATTTTTCAATAAACTTTAGCATTTACAATTTACAAAATAAGCATAAATTCATACATAAAGATAAATAAAAGATTAACAGTATTGTGAATTTAAAATATAATCAGTGTATATTATTTGTATTTATATTGAAAGGCTGCATTTCAAGAAAAGCCCTTCAAACTATGTGTAGAAGCGGGGGCCTTTGACAACGTAGTTAATAATCATTTATATATATTTGTAAATGTATATTCAAAAACAATTTAACTACTGTTTTGTTTGTACCCTTTGGCTCAATAATGAACTCAGCCATTTTCCAGGGATTTAAACTGACATATTAAATTTAATTTAGAAATACAATTACTTGTGGCTTCTAGGTAGTTAAATTGAATATAGGTTTTATTAAACTCCATATTGTTTATTTTTACAGAATAATTGCTAAAGTATTCCTTTAGTTATTGAAAAAAAAAAGTATGTTTCATTATTCTCAACTAATTATTACTCTAGCTGTATGGAAACAAATGTTTTTACTCGCATTTGACTTTTTTGGTACACCCCCCACTCTAATTAGTCCTATTGTGCTAATCAACTAAATTGGTTCTTCTCGATGGAAGAAGAAATGTCAATATGAATAATGAACTAAATTAATCTTTCACTCATTTGAAAACCAGATGCTGAATTTCATTGAGATAAACTAATTTTGGCTCTCACACTGAGCATATAGAGCGAATATTGTACTACTAATCGTATAATTTCGTAACTTAAAGCATAAAATATTTATTTTATTATGTAAGAAATATGTTTTGAGTCTTATTGTTTTAATTAAATGTTATTCCTACTGGTGATCTCCCACTCCTATTGGTCAGAGGTTATTCAATAAACATGTCAATCTTTTATATTGAAAAATACAAAAAAAAAATTACCGAATCCCGTTAATGAATATATAATCGTAGCCTATAGGACATTGAAACACATGATCACACGCACACATACTTCTTGTGCTTTTTATTTTTGGTTTTAAAGTAGGTAACCCTCGTACACAGGCATTTCACTAAAGACTAATCAAGATGGACTTGACAAGAGCTTGAAGTCAATTACGGATGTCGAATTCGGCGTCGCTGGTTGCCTCTTGCTATGGCATGGTGTCTCCTCCTTCATGGCTGCATCCCAATTGCTCGCGTCCTGGAAGGCCGACCTCCTTCATGTTTTTGCTTTTGTTTTCTTACTCTCTTCTTTCGCACTCTTTTCATCGATACCCCACATAAATGACATAATGACCCAAGTTGTTGGCATGCCAAAAAAAGAAAAGTAGGTAAAACAGTTTAACAAATCTGTCCAGGCAAGATGGACAGCAATGGAACTCGTGCAAACTCACCCATCTTTCCGAAGTTCTGCATTCTTCTTCCTGTAGTTTCCCACTAAAAGCTGTAGTTCCTCCGCATGGTGCTCGTACATTTGAGACAGCTCTTGCGCAAAATCCGAAACTGAAACAAACAGTAAAATATGAAAAAAAAATTAGAGATAAATAATTTAAGGTATTTATATACAATGAATTTCAGTTAAATTATTTTTATTACAGAATTAAAGAATATTCCATGGATGGTTTATTTATAATTTTTAAATTAAGACTTAATGTATACGAGGAGTGTAATCGATTTCCTTTTTTTTTATATACAATTTTTTTGGGTTCATATTTCCCCTTCTGACTCAAGATGGCCGAGAATTGTCTCACTTACCAGTAACTAACAAAAAAAAAAAAAAGCTCTGGTATTATGAAGGGTATGCGACGTGAATCATGTTTACTTCCGATGTCATTTCAATCGAGTACGAAAAATCTGGAAATTATTATTAAAAAATATTTTAATGGCTGTAGAAACGATTTTCATGAATTTTGTAAGCTTGTAAAAAAGATCTTTATAGATCCAGAGAATAATATCACTTTTCTTTTAAGTTTTTCTTTGTTGGAAACAGTTCTGGATTTTCCACTGCAAATGAGGCGATAATTCAGGTCTATTATATTTTTATCTGTAAGGTTGCCTGAAGAGAAGGTTTTGGCAATATGTTTAGAGCATATTCCTTGAGTCTTAGGAGGTAGTTTTTGCGAGCCGGCCTTAAGGGTAGAGAAAAAACTATAAAACCTGAACCAGTCATCCTTTTCTGTGACTATCAATATAGATTTTATAATACCCACAAAACTAGAATAGATGGGTACTGCCTCGAAATCAATTCGCTCTTCTAGGAAATATTTTCTTCTTCTAGAGCATAAGAAGATTTATGTTCTATGGTTATCTGCTGCGGAGCTAACGGAACATTAAAGATTTATTGTAGTGCAATGATGCCAACAGTTCAGAAATAAAACATCCCATTACTTAACTTCACTTTTTATTACTAATAAATAAACAGGGTGAACTATTTGAGTGATTTTCTTTTGTGCAGTTGGCACCTTTACCGCAACAATAAATCATTTGTTGCATTTCGTGGGTGAGTTAGCGTAATCGGCTTCGATTAAAAAATTGTTACTATATATTATGTAACTTAAATGAAATAGGGTAATTATGAGAAACGACGATGATGTCAAAACTTTTATACTTTTTATTGATATTACTGCGACTTCACATGAAATCAATTATTTCGCTCATAATTTTTTTTTTCGTAATTTAATCATAATTTATTTTTATCGATAGCAGCTCGACAATAAATTGCCGTAACTGATATAGTTACTTCAACAAACAATGCTTTATTATTGGTATCGGGATTTCTCGCAATAAATTATGTCAATATTGTAAGTTTTATCTTAAAAAATTATTGAAATCGTTGTGTTTCTTTAGGAATTTTTGTTTTTTAAATTACATTCAATCACGCAGAAGTTAAGTCTAAGCATATTTTCTACATTTTATTAGAGATGGACATAAATGAGAGTAAATAAGGAAATTATATTTACAAAGCGTGAGTGAACAATTAATGTAAAAAATTTGACCGCTAAAGTTTATTCTAGGGAGGGATAAGTGTGGAGGAGAGTACCTACCCATTGTAATACAATTGTATGTTTCCTCTCAAAGAATTTTTTTTTTTCGTAAAATTTTTATAGAGTGTAATCGTTAAAAAATCACACGTTACACACCTGTAAAGTTGTACCAACTTCATCGTAAGATGTAACGATTATAAATTTGGACTTATTTTAACCCCCATTTTTCTTATTAGATTTCAACCAAAAATACAATTATACAGTAATTTGAAATATAAAGATTTAATACTCAATTTGGTGCCAAATTTTAAAATGAAGATGATGTCACTCAAAATAATTATTCTTAAATATCTTTCGTAATATGCGTTTTATCAGAAATGTTGTTGAAAATTAATATTTTAAAAATTATTTTAAAAAAAGTATATTGCAACGGATTCAGGATCCCATTTTCCTGATGGCACGACGTCCCATATCGCCTTCATGTTAGCCCTGAATATGGCTTACAATGTAAGACGAAATGTTGGCAGATAATTAAAAAAATATACTTTTTCAAATTGCATTTTTTGGATCTACCTTGACCGAACTCCAACAAATAACATTTAATAATAATATCTGCCGTGAAAATAACTCCATTTCTACATTAATATCGCGTCCTAGAGAAGAACTTTAAACTAGCAGTTCAGAAAAAGGATAAGGAGATCTAGTAGTAATCCAGGTCTAGTAGGAATCACGTACTTCAGAAAATTGTTATTTATTTATCTGTATCAAAATATTGAAATTTAATATATTCAAAAGCGTTCAAAATAACTGCTATATCATGTAGATATTTCACTACAAATTAAAATTAGTTTCTCTAAATTACTTTATATGGATGTTTATTTATTTTTAGAAATTAATGATTTTAGAAGATTCTATATATTGGTATTTAAAATACAGCTCGTAAAGTTGGTTATGAAAAGGGCAGGTTTTAATGTATTGAATGTGAATGAGACAAAGAAGAAAACCATGAGATGTTGGAGGTACCGACCGATTCGTACCAAATTTCACTTTTGAAGTTATAGCCACAGTGTTCGGGGGAGGGGAGAACTTTCTTTTTGAAACGACCTCTCTGGTTTGATGGTAAACATTGTGAAAGGCAATTAGGCTTCCTATGTGCAGCGGTAATCCTGCTAATATCCTCCGACATATTGGCGCCGCGGCTCACAATCTAATCAAACCCCGACCGTTTGCCGGCTTATATTAACTTTCAGTTTAGGCGCCCCCCCCCCGCCTTCCTCCTGTGCTCAAATGAGCTTTTGGAGTGGGGGCGTTTGGTGTGTGGCGTCTGTTTGCTCTAGAATGGCCTTCAGAGCGGTGCACGGCTCGGGGATTTGACTTCCGAGGTTAGGCCGGCCTTTGAGGGGTTGGGGGGGGGGGGACGAGTGGTCCGGGCCGACGTCTATGACCGGTACTTAATTCTGAACTCATTACAATTGGAGCTTGACAGAAAAAGTTGTACAACGCGCATTGCAGTGAGAGCTAAACAGAGATAAGCACAGTTAAGGAGACCCACTGAGACCCGCTCAGTCTAGAAAATAATGGAATTTATTATAATTGCAGGGGTTAACACAATAATCTATTGTATGACTAAAAACAATCAATTAATGAGAGGGAATAGAATAAGAAATCTAACTGTCCCAGCCAGGAATCGAACTTGATACCGGCCCGTATAGCAGGAGATCCAGATTCGATTCCTGGCTGGGATAGTTAGATTTTTATTCTATTCCCTTTTATTAATTGTTTAAAATTTACGTGGGATAACAAACCACAACCAAATAAAACATTTATAAACTAAAAACAATCATTTACAGAAGATTGCGAATTTCCGATGCTGCTTGATTCATGTCTAGAAAATCAGTATATTTGACGCCCAACTAATTTTTAAATATTGCCAATAAAAGCCAACTTAGTTCTTCATTCTATATTTTTTGAACTTAAAAAGCCGAGCTTATCTGAGACACACAAGTACATCATCAGAATAAGAGAATCTTCCATATTTAAGTTAAAGGATTTATTTTTTATCCTGAATGTATAATTTACAGCTAAGCTAGTTTTTTTTTTTAATTCTTAAAATTGAATTTACCCTATTACCTCTAGAAACTGTTTCCTAAAATTTATTTTTCATTTCCAAATGTGTTTTGCCAAATTATGGCCTTGAAATACTATAAATTTAAAAAAGACTATTCTCATCCTACTAAAAGCAAAAAAATATGGTCCATTGAAATATATATATA
>KZ808359.1:157606-177295 GCA_000696205.2 Oncopeltus fasciatus
TATTAATATTTAAAAAAAATATATCTAATGACATTTCCAACCAATAATTCACCAAATAATAAGTTAAACTTTAATAATCATTTAAAAAAAATTTTTTTTTAAATATTTTCTGTTTCAGTAATATTATAATAAGTTTATAATGTATGAATGTCTATATATACTAATTATTTTTACATGTAATGTAATTATTATACTGGTATAATTGTAAAGTGTGTTTTAATGTGTAAATAATTAGTTTAAAAGACTTTTATTCATGTTAGTCTACAGAAGAGATTCTTTTATCCATTGTGCTTTATGTGAATGCTGAGGTTTTGAAAAGTGTATTGAAATAAATTTTTCTTTCATCTACTTGTTTAAAGAGACTCGGTTTTCCGGATGAAAGCTCTGCTGGAGCTTATCACAAAGTACTTTATAAAAATGAGCTTCAATAAGGGACACCCAACTCTCTTATTTTACTTGAAAGTATTATTTTACAGAAGTATTCATAATTTTTGTTAATGCTTTTATGGAAATATATGTTTTAAATAAGAGTGACAATAATCATTAAAATGTATTTTTTTAAAAACGAATAATACAAAATATCAAAGGAGAAATGAGTGCAGTTTCTTAACTGTTTATTAAAAAATAAAGGCAACCTTAATTTTATTTTTAAATACAGAAAACAAATAATATATTTAGAATCAAATTCATAGCCTAATGAAAAAAAATCAGTTTTAGCATAAATCAGGTGTGTGGGGAGGTTATTGGACATATCAATGTCAATAAGTTCTTTATTATTATTTTTATGACGATATTTATGAAATGCAATTGGTTAAAAAATGTATTTTATATGTAACATTTACTTAATAAGGTAGATATTTAGAAGGAAACAAGACGGGCTGCCTCCTATACTTATATATATTTATTTATATACAACTGATATTTAATCACATATACTTAACAATTTAACAATGACTACTAAACAACCAATACTTAGCATCAACTATGGTTAACAATACTCAACGACTTTACTTCCCAAATTAACAGCTTACACCTAACGATTATGCTAAACAACTTAACTTATACACTTAATACTTAACAATATACTTAACAATTATACTTTGCTACCGTTCAACTTTGCTCTAGAGGTAGGTTTTGTGTTGCTTTGACTGATAAGGTTAAATTAGTCCTTCCTTAAGTTTTTCTTTAATGAAATATATAAAGTTTGCTTATTTTATACAGCTCCAACGTGTTCGAATGTTGATATAAAAGAAGAAGTTATTCATGAGACAATAGCCCTGAAATGTCACATGTAAGAGATAACAAATGTGCCCTGGTGGTATCGATTTCATTAAATCTCATATATATTAGCTTATAGCGATCCAAATCTGGGTCAGTTGAATATACAAAGGCCTTTGTCGTTTAATTATTTGTTTTTTTTTTCCATTAATCACGTGAGATGTTGTTCCAGAACATAGTGTAAGACCAATCCTTACTTATCATTACGAGAATATGTTAGACAGATTATCTGTTGTGAAATATATGGGCAGTAAAATTCAGTCGGAAAGAAATTTGTTTTTGTAATTAAATATGAACTGGTAAAATTTCGTAATATAAAAAAAATATTTTGGTGAAACATTTTATGTAATTATTCTGTTATATACTGGAGTGGTGTACAGATAATATTATATTTTGGCAGGTCGAGCTTGGCGGACACTTATGTACTCTGTGGACCGTCCCCATCTTTGGGATTTTAGCATATCCCAATCATACCCTCGACTCTTCTCCACCCTTGAAGTTCCTGTAGGTGTACACGCCCACTGAGCAACCAAAACTCTTCAGACTATGCCTTGTCTATCCCCTTTATCCCTAATGTTGATTGGTTTTAGCAAATTCCGATAAAATGGAGCTATTGAGTTTTTTCTTTTTTGTAGAGTTCTTGAAATCGACATTCCCCATATTCCTTTTTTTTTTTTTTTTTAAAGTTTATAGTAATTAAATTCTACAAATTTTTGTGCAACTAGTAATGTTCGGGTAATTAGTAATAAGAATAATATATGAAATATAAGCTATTATAAAAAATAACTAATACATAAATATTAAGACGGAGAGTTTTTTGAACGTAGATATTATTATTAGATTTTTTTTGTGGGGGGGGGGGAGATTCGGTCAAGATAGATTTAAAAAATGCAAATTAAAAAAGAAATACACTTTTTTAAATTTGTAATTTTTTTTTTTTTGGATTTACCTTGACCGAACCCCCCCCCCCACCATAAAGAAAAATCTAATAATAAATGTTTTATTATACCAAATATTTATTTGGTTGTGGTTTATTATCCCACATAAATTTTAAACAATTAATGAGAGAGAATCGAATAAAAAAAAATAAGCAAGCCGGCCCGGATAGCAGGAGATTCAGGTTCGATTCCTGGCTGGGACAGATAGATTTTTTTATACTATTCCCTCTTTAACTGTATAAAATTTACGTGGGATAAAAAACCACAACTAAATAAATATTTATAATGAAAAATTAAAAAAAGTAAATGACGAGAGTCGACAAATAGCTTGACAATGTCAGCTCCTTCGAGTTTAAGACGATGTTTTCGTGGTTTAGGCACTCACTATTGTAGTGGGAATTGAATAAGATATCTAGCTCGTCCTGGTGGTGCAATGGTTAAGCACGCCGGCCTGGATAGCAGGAGATCCAGGTTCGATTTCTGGCTGGGACAGATAGATTTTTTATTCTATTCCCTCTCATTAATAAATGTTTTAATTTGCCTCTGCTTCGCTTGATGGAAAAGCTGCTCAATGGCACTACTTCTAAATCCCATACTACTAGATACTAAAAATAATAATCTAGCTTTTGAAATTACAACTTTAAATAAAATAGATATTTGAGATCCACACAATTTTTGATGGTTCGATAACAGCTGACATTAGGCGATAAAAAGTGGAGGGGTGGGAAGGGTAAGCGGAGGGCACTTCGAGAAGTCATCAATAGATTTTTTAATATCAGTTTAATTTTAGTTCAGAAATTAATAGGCGTGACAGCTGATGTCCTATAAAGGAAGTTTTTACGTCGAAAACAATTGATAGCTCAAAGCCTGGCATAAAATCTTTATTCATACAAGCATGACATTTTCACGATCCACGATCTCATCTTCAGAACTAAGGTATCTGCCGCTGCAGGTGCCTCTACTGAAAAAAGATCCTCTAAAACCTTTAGCTCCAACGAATAAAAAATCAGTGCAAACCTAGAAGCAAATTTAACATAAATGATGTTGAAATTGTTATTTAGGAGTGTTTAATTAGACTCCTTCACCTATAAGTCGAATAGAAATAGTCCTTTGCCAATCGTTTAACATTATATTTATTAAATACGATTAAGTTTAAAATAAACGGATTTTTATTGAGTGAGCAAAGAAAAATTCTTCAATATTCAAGATATTGATGCTGTCTGAAAAAAATATTGATAATGTTAGATACGTTAGGTATGGAATGACTTTTATTATCCTTTTGTACATTTATCTAAAAATTAAATTTTAGGAACTATGTATAGGAATTAAACTACTATGATGGTGTGGCTCTCCGCCGGTCAAAAACAGTTTTAGGAAGTAAAACACCATCTATGTATTATCCTTCGAAGATCTTCTTAGCTTATGCAATTTTTGTGTGAAGGAATTTATTCTTAGGAGTCTTTTATTATTCCATGAAGCACTTTTTTCTTTTCAATAATTTTAGTGAAGAATATAACTTTATATATAATAAGCGATCCTTTAGCGATTCATTTTCTTGACAATGTCGTGAAAATATTAAAACAGCTTGCTTGATCCAATCAGCTAAGAAGAAGGATTCCTTCTCGAAATGGTTTGAACTTGAAGTTGCCGTACGACTAATTCTGCCAAGATTTCCTCTTAGTCAGGAGTGCATCTGGATCCGAAGAGTTCTTCCCGCTCACCGCTCGCATACCCCATACCCTTGTACATCAAAGGGTCTGCTTGTGTCGTAAGCCCAGAGAGTGCACTGCATTCAGGTCTGAGACACAAAGAAGTCCGCTCGCTTTGTGAGCGGGGAGCAATTAAGAGGTCGATATCGCTTTGTCGACCCCGCTGGTTGTAGTGCATAGGGGAAGGGGGGGGAGGGGTGGCTTTAACGTAACTTTTAACGTGGAAATTGGATTTCCAAAAAGAGCATTGCCAATAGGGCAATGAATTCCCCGGAAGGCCCGATCTCAAATCCAATCACCTAATACCCCACCAAGATTAATCTACTTTTATATACAACAAAAAACATTTTTTTTTCTTTTTTATAACTAATTAAAAAACATGTTTTAAAGGTTCCTTCAGGCGAAATATGTTTTTAAAAATTCCTGTTGTTAAAAAAAGAATTGTATTCTTATTATTATTGTAATACATAACAATATACTTGCTCTTCAAGCTAGGAATGTTTGTAAAGAAATGAGGAAAATCATGATTATTATTTTTCTACCTCATTGGTATCTTTAGATCATTAATTTTGAGAGATTTCTCTTTAGGAAATCAAGGTATTTACATCGGTGCCACGACGAGACTTTTTTTAAAGAAGCAATCATAGGACATATACTCCTCTACATATCGCATACTACATACTCCCATACTATACTACACACACACACACCTATATATATATCTTAATTATGGAAATTAAGTTATAGCTTACGTTTCTAAAGCTACATTACATTTGAAAGTACTCATATTACAAACCTTCAAAAGAACTGTAAAATGAAGTACATTCAAATCCGCCTCTAATTAAATTCACTTGCGCTTGTAAAGCCTCTCTGTTGAAATTGACTTAGATTTTATTTTTGCACTTATTTCAACTGAACGAATAGTGAATTACTTATAATAACAAAAAGCCCTTTGGTTGAGACTTATTTGTTTTGGGGGCATATGAATTGCCACCGATTCTTTTTGCGATAAAGTTGCATTATGGCGTTTTAAGTAGAAACTAATAAAAATTCGCTGAAGACACCTTCATCTTGAAGGAGTGAGATAAATTTTGTTTTTATCAGATTTCCCTTAAGAAAGAGGATAAAGCTATTCATTTGTTAACATAACACAGATATTTGCAGATTAAATATTAAAATTACGTAATTATTAAAATATAATTACTAATATATTTTTTAAATTCAAGAGTTAGTTTCTCTTTCAACCCCTTAGGTTCATGGAGGGAGGGACTGACTGTCTACAGGTTACCACCCCATTCTTAGTATCCATTGCTTAGAACAAGCTTTTATTTCTAGATAAAAGCTTGCCCTGTACGGGATTTGAACCCGCAACGCCTGGGTTGCGAAACCCGAACGGATCCCATGAGCTGCCCTGTCGCCCCTATAAAATAATTAAAGTTTACTAGTGCTTTCTTTGACGAAAGTCGCAATATAATTGTTTATACTTCTTTTGCAACATTGAAACATTAAACAAATGTTAGAGATGAAATATAATCCATATTTTGAGTGCCGGTAGTAAATAGACAGGTGAGGGTCTCTAAAATAGCTAGTTCGAGGAGTAGTGCGTTTTAAGCGCCACTTACAATTTTATAATTTTTTTTTAATAGCAAATTTAAATGAAATGTGAATCTTGTGAAGATGCATTTCATCCATAATCCTCACAAATGTTTACGATATTATATAATGAAATAATTATACGAAAATGAATTACTAAATTTAATAGGAAAATAAGAAAATATTATAGTAGATTTGAAAGCCACTGATGAATCTTTAGCGTAAGAGGGTAGGTTAGATTTGGCCTGGAATGGAATAAGGCGATTTGCCCAAGAGCCTGATTGAGTCTTTGATGTCTAGCCGATAATAGGTCTTGTAACGTGAAGAGGATTTTAGCCATGTGACTGTGTAAACTTAAACAGAACTCGAGACTTGGGTGGCTTCTAAGCCGACCTTAATTCTGGGGAATCCAAATGAAAATTTATAAATATTTATTTTGTTGTGGTATATTATCCCACATCATTTTAAACAAATAATACGGGGGAATAGAATAAAAATAAAAACTTCCTGCGGAAAGCAGGAGATCTAGGTTCGAGCCCTGGCTGGGACAGATAGATTTTGTATTCTATTCCCTTAAATTAATGGTTTTTATTTATCACATCCTGTTACTCAAAATCTTGTAATTAGATGACGGATACAATAAAATATTTAAAAAAAATACATATATAAAAACAATATAAATAAAACAAAAGAAAAAATATAATGAAATAAAATCAACAATAAAATAAATAAATGGTCATCCCTTTGAAGGAAGAAGGGGCCCATCGACCCCACTCCCAATAAGTTCTCTCATAAGGCTCAGGAGGTCGCGAGGCCATCTCCGACTTAGTTGCCGGGGAGGATTGTAAGGATTTGAGTCCGACGACAGGGATTGGGCAAATAGATTGGGATAAAATTGGAGTTTACTAGGGAAGAGTTTGAAGCAGGTGGAGATAAGGTCTTTGACAAAAGGAATATTAAAGTCGTGATGAAGGGTAGAGTTGGACACATAATATGGAGCGTTAGCAATTATTCTAAGAATTTTGGACTGAAAGGATTGTATTCGATGGATACAACTTAGCGGCACCCCACAGTTCTGCACCATAGGTCCAGATTGGTCGTATTATGGTCTTGTAGATGGTCAGTTTGTTTTCAAATAAGAGGTGTGAGCGCCTATTTATAAAGCTGTATAAGAGTCCGTGGCGTCTGTTGAGTTCTTGTCGTTTGATTTTAGTATGTTCATTCCACTTGAGTCGTGAGTCAAGGTGGAACCCAAGGTAACGGACTGAATCAGAGAGAGGTATAGGTATGTTATTGTATGTAACATTATTAGGAGAATCTTTTCTTAATTTAAAATTTACTTGTACGCATTTGGACTCATTAATTTTGATTCTCTATTTACTGCACCACTGCTGAATAGCATCAAGGTGGTTTTGTAAATTGTTAGAAGCGATTTTAGAATCAGGGTGGAAGGAGAGGATCGCTTTGTCATCTGCAAAGAGGGATAAAAGAGTATTAGGATGAGTAGGGATGTCTGCAGTATAAAGGGTAAAAAGGATAGGTCCAAGCACACTGCCCTGTGGAACACCCGCTTTCACAGGGTAGTGTTCGGAGTAATCTGATCCTTGCCGGGCCTTAAAGAAACGGTTAGAGAGATACAATTTAAGAATTAGGTAGATGGTACTTGGGAATATGGACTTGAGCTTATTTAATAGTCCAGAATGCCATACTCGGTCAAATGCTTGAGTGACATCTAAGAATGCACCAGGACAGAATTCTTTTCGCTCGAGGGAAGAGGAAATAATGTCTACAACGCGAAACACCTACTGGACAGTAGAATTATGGAATCGGAAGCCGAACTGATGATTAAGAAGAATATTTAAAGAAGTTATTATAGGTATTCCAAAAGTGACGACACAGATAGTGCCGATACATGACATCTGTCTTTGGAGTCGTCAGTATTATTCTCCGGCTCACCTATGTTGCTGCAGATATTCCACGACAACCTCTCCCATAAAAAATTGTGTAAATTCCTATATTCACTCTAACTAATATAAATCTATAAGATCTTACTCATTACCTGTTGGTTTTAATTCTTTAATTTGATTTATCATAAAAATTTTGATCCCCTGCAAGAAACAACTCTTTAGACGTGATCTCAAGCAGTTATACTAAGATGATTTTAGTTGGGGTTTGGTCAAGATAGATCCAAAAAACACAAATTTAAAATACCTTTACCCTGATTTAAATTACCTTGACCGAACCCCAACTAAAATCATCTTAGAATAATATCTACGATCAACAAACTCTCCTTTTGATCAAGCAGTTATATCATTTTAGAGGACGTTCAACGCAGTGTTAATTGTTAAGTAATTAATTATTAATAATAAAATAATTATTTAGCTTAAATATATATATTTTTAACTATCCTCACATTTATCTTAATGGGATTAGGGCCTTTATTAATCTCCCTGGTGCCAGCAATTAACGTTGTCATTTGAGTTATACTCATGATGAGAACTTCTTCTGCTTCTTACCATGGAAAGTTAAATTCTTATACAAAATTGATTTTTTCTCGATCCTTATAATGAAATCTTTGCTCTAGTACATTAAAAAAAAAAAATATTTTTCAATTAATCTTTTAAAATTGTAAAAAAAAAAAAATCTGACCTACACCTTACACAATGCTTACAGTGTATTTTGCTGGGAGCTAGGAGAGATAAGAGCCAGCCACCTGAAAGGTCCTTTGAGCTTTACCCCGTAGATCTCTTTGTGTGAAGACAGTTACCCTCCGAGTGAAATATGTGATTCGCCTTCCATGCTTTCAGGAAGGATTCTCTCTTTCCTGTATTCCTTGGCATGGCTTTTGACCCCTACAGGAAAGTGGTTGAAAGCACAGGTCGAATAATAGTGTGGCTGGGCAGGATTCAATGGACACAATGAGTATCCGATTCAGTAAAGCTCATACTGAACATAAATAACAATAACAAACTTCATGTTTGTTAAAACTTTATGATACACTGCAAAATAAATGTAATGTTTTTATTCTTAAATATTATGTGTCATGAGGTATTCTGTGACAGTGGTTTCGTGTGAACCTCATTACCGGGCTGCTTGAAACCGTTCGTGTCTCGCAATACTGGCTCAGTGGGTTCAAATCCAGCTCTAAGCAGACTTTTAAAGGATAAATAAAAGCTTGTCTTGGACCATGGATGTTTAGAATGGGGTGAAAACTTGTAGATCGTCCCCTTTCCATGAACTAAGTGGCTGAAAGGGAGGCAAACACTTAAAGAAAAAAAACCAAAATAAACTTAGTAAATCTATAATAGCACTGCTTCGGAAATGTATTAAACGACAAACAAAAGGCCGTGATTTGCTGGAATTCGGAAGTTATTTCATTAGCAATTTCAATTTCAAAATCTCAAATAATGGAAATAGTTTATTTTCTTCAATTGTTAAAATATATAATCGAATACTCACAGCTATCCTGATATCACTAAGTTTTATTAGCAATTTCAATTTTAAGCCCTAAGTAATTGTATTTGTTTATTTTATTCAGTTATTGAAATATATAATAAAATACCCCCAGCTATCTTTAAATCCCCATTACCTGAGTGGCAACATATTACCCCCTCCTTATTGATAATAAATATACAACTTTCTTAATGATAAATTAGCTCTTATATTGAGTGAAAATTCACTGCGTCCGCTAATTATTGCTAGGACCCGCGAAGAATCATTTGATGTTATGATATCACATCATTTTTGGTGTTATAAATACTAAATTAGGCAGAGAGTTATCTTAAAGAAAAAGTAAATATTTAGGTCATATTTCGCTTTCAGTTTCACCGTTTCTATATTCTATATCACCGTTAAAATATTCGATTGTTTTCTACAAAATTCCAATCGAGATAGCAGTGCTCATGTGGTACACACCCCAAAATAATAACGCGTTGACTAGGTTATTAACTACCAGATAATTACTACAAACAACTAGGTTGACTAGGGTGTGTAATTTAAATTGTTAGATGTATTTATTCAAATAAATAAAGTTTTGGATATTTGATAAAATGTCAGAAAAACAATAATGGCTGTCTTTAAATGACTTAAACCATTTTGACTCACAAGCTTGAACATGAAAATTTATAAGAAAATGTATTTATTTACACAAGCTATAAAAACGATGTGAACTTCCCACAGATCTGTAGGGAGGGTTCAGAGGGGAGGGAAAACCGTGGAAATTGGGTACAAGAAACCACCATTAGACTCCTAACCTTTCCACTTTGTAGGGACACTTCCCCCTTCATCCCCCTGAGAATAACCAAAAACTCCAGAGAAACTTTTCTCAAGCAATCATGGTGTCCTCATAAAATATAAATATTTATTTCTGAGATTTTTTGGGGGGGTTTTTTATACCACAATTATATGGCAACCAACATTCATCAATAATTTATGAAGTCATATTTGAGTTATTTAAATTTGCAAAGAAAGTTCTACCAATAATAGTTGACTTATGAGAAATATCCAACTCCCCGCACTTCACTACGAGTCAAAATCCCTAAGTTAGACGAATATGTCGTCTAATACTCGGAGGAGCTAACATTGTCGGCTGTTAGACTCTCGTTCAACTTGATATTTATTTTTAATAATGAATTAATTGTGGTATGTAATCCCACGCTAATGCAACTATAAAAATTGCATCTAATAAGATTTTTTCTGATTCTCTGTGCATTTCTTGTAGTTGCAGTATTGAGTTTCATTCCGAAAAAATCTCCCATTGCTAGTGAGCGAAACAGATTAGGAATACGCTAGGTTATTAAAAACAGAAGCACAGAATGAAACAAAACTAATTCTGCAAAGGAAGCTCTCCATTTCAGTACTTTGACTCAGAAGATCACGATCGTAACCACTATACAACCGTATACCTCAAGTCTTAATTTAGACATTTAAAATATAGCAAGCGGGTAGATGAAACAAATTTAAGCGATGTGAATTTATTTATATAGATTAAAAATATTTCGTGCTATCGGTAAAATTTCAAAATGGAATTCACATAAAATCCAAACTAAAATTTTCATATTAATGAACTATCTATTTCAGGATTTTGGGGGCGGGAAGACATTTTGATAAAAGAAAAATAAATTAGAAAAAAAAAAGGGAAATTGTCCAGACAGATAGTGAGAACTGAAAGTGGTAGTAATAGTACAGATAGAAAGTTCCTTCTCATCAATAATGGCAAACCGATAGAAGGGCAGGGAAGTTAGTAGGCCAAAGGTTCTCTCTGTCGACCTGGCCGATTGCTAAACTATTGAAAATATATTTTTATAAATGTGTGTGTATATATATATATGTAAAAAAAAATTGTCATAGATTAACATTAATCGACTGAAAATATTTGTGAGGTATTTTACAAGAAGAATAAAAATCTACAAAATCATGTTTTTGGCTGAAGAAAGTACTTTGACTTTTACAGTTTTTATAAGCTATCAAAATTATTGCATAATAATTGTTTGCTATGAATAAAAATAGCATAATTAGCTATTTTAATGATGTCGAATAGTCAGTATATTTTAATATCTTGTATGTAATAGCTTATTTATTTGACTCAAGAGAAAACTTCCACTGCTTACCTCACCCCACCCATTAAAATTGACAAAAGAATAATAATTTTAAAAAATCAATATTTGTAAATATTTTATTTTGGTTGTGGTTTTTTTTATCCCACGTAAATTATAAACAATTCATGAGAGGGAACAGAATAAAAAAATCTATCTGTCCTCGCCAGGAATCGAACCTGGATCTCCTGCTACCCGGGCCGGCATGCTGACCGCGATTCCTGGCGAGGACAGATAGATTTTTTTATTAATNTCCCTCTCATGAATTGTTTATAATCAATATTTGTGTTTATTACGAATGTAAATAAGAGTTTATTAAGCAAAAGATGCGTGAAGAAAAGCATTTTTTGTGGATATGGATATATGGATTTATGGATTAAATAATAAAATCACCGAGCTTGGAATTAAAAAAGATAATGAGAAGAATATATTCACCATTATACAGACACACACTAATTTTATTCCAATCTATATAATAATAATAATAATAATAAATAACACCTGTTATATAATTAAACATATTCTGTTCTTAAGAAAATTAGAATAAATCACATTAGGCATACATTTATAAATATTTAGTAGCATCTAATAGTGCTGAGAAGAAATTTGTTGGCACTATTAATTCTACGCTTTTGTGACGTTACAATCACTAATGTTTTAATGAATAATTATTTATTTGGACATGATTGATTAAAAATGACAGTTCAATAGGTTATTTTGAAGTTGTAAGGACAAATTGACAGAGGAGCTTCCATTATTTTGAAAGTCTTGTCTCTAATAAATTGATTAACTTGGAAAGTGAACTTTGGTCTCTTTAAATTAAGTTAAACAAGAAAAGTTAATCAATTTTAGCCCTAACTTCAGAGAACAATCTAATATCAAAAAAACAAAAACAAAATTTAAAAAAATTCCTTTGCTTTTTCTGTTTGTCGTTGACGTAACTGAGTTTCAAGTATACCGGCACGAAGTACTTAACACCGACATTTTATGTTATGAAATTTTAAAAATAATTGAAATACTTCAAATACTCCTTAAAAAATGTCTCACCTCTCAATACATAGTTCAAATGCAAATGCTAATGTTGTTTCTTCCTGATCAATCAATACTTAAACCTGATATTGTCAAAATATAAAAATTTACGAAATTCTTTAAAATTTACTTGCACCGTTAATGAAATAGCTTATTAGGACTGATTTATAATCAATTTAGGTAACAAAATTCTTAGTGCTTATTGGACCGCCCTTCGCATTGGTCTTTCATGGATAACAGCTTGAAAACTCCATGCTCTCGCTTTTCGAGAGGGTGTTTTGTTTCTTCATTATTAATGGAATTAATTTTCTCATGAGCAGTCTAAACTGGTGAGAAGATTTCTAAAGTTTAATTAAAGATAGAGATGCATGTAAGTAATTATGACTTATTTAATCTTCCTAGCTGAGAGACCTGCGAAATTATGGGTAAGATCCCTAAAATTGTCTCAAGAAAGTTACGAAGGAAGAGTGAGAGTAGCTTTTAGTAGGCATAAATACATTCTTAAACATTTTTGTTAATATCAGTTTTATAGATATAAAAATATTTTCATATAAAAAAACTATTAGGCTTAACATTCATAATAATCAAAATCCAAAGGAGAAATTTTTTTTTCGTTTTCGTCTATTATGTTCCAAAAATGTACATATTAAAAACTAAGAAAATTTAATGCCCACTCATCTGATGTTATTTAAAAACTTATTCATTCAATGGTTCAAAATATATAGTCAAAATAACGAAATCAAAATTTCGAGAATTGTATACCTTTCAAAATTATATTTTAAATATTTTCTATAGTGTACATGTACTTGTAATTAAATTAAACGAGGCAACAAATTAAAATATTAGTCTTTGCAGGAACTATTTTATTTATTACAGCTGAGCGCTTCACATAATAAATATGAATAACTCTTCTTCAGAATCCAGTAATTTTTTAAATCACATTAAAATTGCTTCACGTTATTTCTTTGTGGAGTTGATGAAAAATATCTCTTTAAGTTAAATGATAGGAGTTGTGGAGGGAGAAATAGACTTAAAAATAAATAAATAAGAAACAGACAGACAAATTATAACAAGTGAGTCCCCTACATCCATGGGTTTGGGTCAGAGGGATATTTGTTGGACATTCAGTATTTGTGTAATAAAATAAATCAATATTCCGACTTAAATAACAGTACTCCTCAACGCTATTTCTTGCTCAGCCTAAATCTTAGAGTACTGAAGGTACAACAAGTAGGCCTGAGGGATTTATCAAGGAATCTCTGACCATGAAATGTCTGTGCAAACATGAAGGCATGTGATATTGACGTACTATTTCTAGCGTTCCTTAAGACCTCAACTTTTGCTCTCACTTAGGAAAACATAGGGAAAGGGGAAATATTCGTGGGGAGCAAAATGGTGCCCAGCCATTTGGTAATTAGCAAGAAATTCGCTTTTTTTATATATTCACTAAAATGCTCCTTCAACCAAATTTTGACCTGTTTACTCTTTTTTGTATTTACGTACCAGACTGTTCAACCAATTTTCTCCTTTGTCAATCTGGTCTTTCAGTAAGTTCCTAGTAGGTCAGGACATTCTTTATCATTACATTCAATTTTTCTTTTTTATATAATCTAATCATTTTTCTTGAAACTGAACCTACACATGATATACTGTGCTGAATAATTGTTAGTGATTTATTATTTTCTGTAAAATAAGTTTTTCTCTAGATATTGTTTTAAGAAGTTTGTTTTGAAAGTTATTTTTAATACCATTAATTGGAGTAAGTTATTTAATACAATCGAATTCATTATTAAACCTGTTTGAGTAGGTGAAATAATAATTATTCTTTTTATGTAATAAATAAATGACGTTATTTTTGTTGTTGGATCTTAAGAAAAATTAGTCTGTATAGTTATGTTCCTAATTGTGTGCTTTTGGTAAATTGTATAATGAAATCTATCATTTTCATATTAGATAGTCAAATCAAAGCAGTTAATTTTCTTGTCTATTTATTTTTAATGGGTAATTCTATATTATGTTTACATGAATACAAATAATTAATAAATGAATTCAAATCTTTGTTGCAAAATAAAAAAAGTGCATAATATACTATCAACCAATCTTTTTTATAAAATAATTGCTTTAAGAAAAGGATTTATCTTACATTTTATTAATACAGTCTTAAACCTTTCTATAAAAATGTCCGCAGCTAATAAACTTAAGTATCATCCCATACCTGATCCTTCAAAAGTGTAGGACTTTAATTATTCTCTAAAGCTAAAATAAATTTTATAAGTTGTTCCAAAATATTGTCAATTAGCTGAAATTTGTTATATATAAACAGCCAATTGTAGTCTTACATTAGCACATACCATTCTATATGTATGTTTTCATGCGATTATCTTTGGTAATGGATAGGATGTCAGCTACATATTTCTTAAGTACTGTTTCTTCATTTAATTTTTTTTTGTATTTATTTTGTTATTTTATTATGATCTACTGCACTGCCCTTGACAACCCCCCTATTTGTCTGAAATATGTCTTAGGTGATTTTGATGGGTTTTATTTAACACGCAAGCATCTTTTTTAACCAAGGCAATGTGTTCTGCTCAGTGAGCAAGCAAATATTAGCCAAGGCGTGGGGTGATGAGGACGAGATGGTAGCAGTGTGCTAAAGAAGAGGGGCTGTTTTAAAATTCATTAAAAAAATATTCCCCTAATTTGCATGCTGAGCACCCCTCGTATGAAATATATCGCAATAGAATAACCAAACCCTTTACTCAATCCACACCCACATTTGAAATTTTTTTTTTTTAAGTAGACAAATAGTTTAGTTATTAGAACCAAGAAGCTCTTGAAAGTAGTATGCAATAATTAATTTTTAATCTACTGAACAGTTCACAAAATTTCTAATATAAAATTAAAGAAAACTTAATAAAAAATACGAAAAATGTTTTCAAAATCTTAAAAGTAAGTATTGAGATGAAATAATTGCAAAGTTTGTTAGTATTTTTAAGTCACACACATTCTCTTCTTTCTGCCATAGACAGAAGTACACAAAATGAGAGGGTGATATTCTCATTAAAACAAAAATAGGGTAAGGGCTGAGCTCTAGAATGCATCGTTGAATTCATTGTTTACAAATTTTTAATTATAATAATTTGCTTAGTTCTCAAATGACTTGAGATTAAAAAGGGGTGCATAAAAAATTTACATTTGTTCAACCTAGCATTTGTATTATTATATCTTTGATTCAAAATACATTTAATACTCAAAGTATAGCCCATTTTTAAGGACCCTCACTAGCCATCTGCTAGCCAATTGACCGATCCTAAAGGGATATCAATCATTAGGATGTCTGTCACAGAACACTTAAACTGCTATTTTGACTCCACAAAATTATCAAATTGTGTCTTTTGAAAAAAATCGGACCATGGATCAAAACAAGAAGTAATCTGATGGTGCGAGGTCTGGACAATACAATGGATAAGGCAGGAGTTCGAAACCTTATCTTTGGCTCGACAGGAAATGTGAAGGCGATCATTTACTTGTTGGAATAAAACTCCTTTTCGACTGATTAAAGCAGAATTAAACTCAAATAGTTTTGCTTACAATATTTCTAGTTGTTTGCAATAAAGTTAAGAGTTTATACAACTCCCATTAGGAACAAATCATTGATGAATAATACCTTCAGATCCTATAAAACGCATAAAGGTACGCAAACGGGAACAGACGTACTGCTGGAAGGAACCAGGAATACACGAGGACATGAGTGCTTTGCATATTGACTTGTGCACGGATCTGACACAACGATAAATCAACATTTAGAAACTATGAAGAACTATATTGGGCTGGTAGAAGACTAATGGCAGTAAATGACAATACTGGAGGAATATAAGAAAAAGAAAGAAATGAAGAATGAATTGGACTCCTTGACCATTAGCATGGAGTTGCACGACGAATGTAAGTTTTTAAAGGAAACGTTGAAAGTTAAAATAAAACATAATTTTTTACTAAATATTTGCTGAAACCGTGCGTACCATCTAATATATAGTAAAACTTACTCCTCGAAATGTTGTTATATCTGTTATTTTTTTTTAATGTATGCCCTCGAGTCGGGGAATGCAGAAACTTAGACCCCAAATTTTCCTAGGTATGGAAGAGACTTTTTTGCATGGGTGCAGACAGTCAGTTTGGGGACAAGCGAAGCAGGCACAGTTAGCTAGCTATGACGCTATCACCCCCAGTAGCAGTTTGCAGTAGCTACCCCACTGCCACCTGGAGGTCAACTTCAACAATGTGGCGCGTTCTCTTGGAGCCAGTGTAGAACAAGTACTCCAAACTCCTGCCATGTGTACATATTTGTTTTGGCTCCCTCCTTCCGCCCCCGCCACTCCGAACTCCTCAACTATTGATGAAATTTATTTTTTCCTTTCGTCTTCTTTTCCTTCTCCTACTGCTAAAAATAAACTCAAGCCTGCCCTTGGCCAACTTTCGTTTCTGTTGCAGTGTATTTATTTACAAAAGCCATTCAAGCAGGGGCTGGGTATGCTAAACAGATTCACAATGTGTCAATAAACTTGAATATTAATATGACTAATAACTGAATGCGCTTAACTTTCAGCTATTACCTATCTTCCCAAATAGGCGTATTTTGTTAAACAATCACGAACAAAAATATTGGAAAATTATTTTGCTTCCCATGGATTATAGACTATTTTAAAATCTAACTAATAATGATTATAAATATAAGTAATAGTCATAAATAAGTCACTGTATAATTTTACTATACGTAGCCTTTCTACCTTGATAGATTTCTGCCATTGACGGCTTATATCAAGTACTAGCGTGGAAAAATTTATAAGTTGATATTGGCTAAACTATTATGTACATAAAAACTGGGACTCTCTTATTTGACTTGTACAATTATTAAATTATATAAAGGATTTTAACCTTAAGGATATCCAGCTGTTTTGGCTAAAGAAAAAAAAATTCGATTCTAAACTAAAATATATAAATGAAATGTCTGTGCAAACATGAAGGCATGTGATATTGACGTACTATTTCTAGCGTTCCTTAAGACNATATAATGCATGATTCTCTTTATTTTACTGTTTCTTACGTAATAAAATATGTAAAATAAAATTTAACTTACTGTGTTCTAATTTAATTCCTGTAATTATAATTTCATATTTCATTGGCCTACTTATTTTTTTCTATTTCTTATTAGATTTCCGTTCTCATGGCTGCACAGATCACAAGGCAAAATGTATCATATAAATAAATACAAATAAAAAAAATCTATTCATCTTTCCGTCTACACATACCAGGGATCTATACATGAATTTAACCCAATTAAGCTCTTCTGGGCTTATTTATTTGACACCTGACCTGTCCATTTTTGTAAGTGACTTCACACAAACAACAATATCAACTATACTATTTTATATCTTATTATTTTTGTATGGCTTATTTTTTAAATTCATTTTAAGAACAAAAATATTTTTATTGGTTCTTTTCACTGTAGTTTAATATTATCTCTATAATAAAAAAAAAAAAAAATTTTCACTGGATTCCCAGTTTGCCATAGTGATGTTGGGAATGGATTGCATTGGTCATGATATTGAAATTCGCCTGTGGTTTGGTCACACCATTCCAGATTAAGGTTGATTTGGGCTAGTGATTGGTTGGTCCTCTGCTCTGGGCAGGCAATTATCGCACTCCTATTGATCACTTGTCTTCTATCAGTCCTGCACAATTATACCGGTTCAATTATTCCTTGCTCGCAAGGATGCCAGTACTCACTAAGTAGCATATATCAGTCGTCCGGCTCATCTGACCACTAACAGCTGATGATTTGACATAAAATTTTATATATTTGTTACTCTTAGAGATCTGAAAGTGATGTATTCAAATATATATGATAAGTGTAATGGCGTTGTGTAAGTGTATTTTACAGTTTTCATAAAATAATTGTGTATAACTGATAACGATGTAGAATATGTAAAATATTGAATGCATTAAATGTCGTTTCCATATTCGAATATAAATTTATATTCCTGGAAATAACCATTCCCTTATATTGTGATAATGTCTGTCTTCTACGTAGAGATTTAACACTGTTTTATTTTTTGATTGCAGTTAAAATCGAGATAATTGGCACTCCATTAATTTTGGACCTATTTTTCCATTATATTTATATTTCTTACTTTTCTAAGCTTTCTTTTTCTTGCCAAAGGTAATGTTTCTACTGCGTGCAGTGATTCAAGCTTTTTATGTCTAAATTTTGAGTTCCGGAATTGTAACTCTTTATTATTGATATTTTTGTTTAGCTGGAAAGTTATTTCCATTTTTATATTCTCGATTCTATGGCTTTCTAATCCTCTGAATTCCTACTAATCCATTCACCTTTATACATAAAGAGTTTTGCTTTATCAATTTTCTGATGTATAATTTCCAAAAAGGTGGGTGAATTGTTAATATTCGTTAATAATTTGGTTTTCAAAAAATATGTTAACTACCTCTTTTACTGTTTTAGGTGCTTATTTTTTAATTTGTTTTTCTTTTCCCAAACAGTCTTTATTTATAAGATTCATTTCATCAGCAAACGCCAATTAATTGCCTAGGTCATTTTTTTTATTCCTACATTAGAGCCACTGTTTTACTCAGATTTTTATTCCACTCTCTGACTACTTTTTCCAAATTGCTGATAATAGATGTGGTAAGATAAATCCTTGTCTTACTCCGTTTTGATATACGTTTGATAAATATAATGATTTAGGTTCTCTTGGATCTTTTACTTTAAAAAAAAAAGGCTTTCTTCTTCTTTTCATAAAATAAATTAGCATATAGCATATACATTAATATGCCTGTTAGTATTAATATTTGTGGGTAACTGTGGTCAAGTCGGCCCATCTCTCACAATATAAATCCTGGGTTTGTCAAGTAGGGCTTCCTCTATCAAATTATGAATTATAAATTCCATCATTAATCTCTTGCTGACTAATGCACCTGTCACTGTCACCTGAGAGTGAACTTTGATTTGACGTTGCTCTGGACTTTTGGAGGATAAAAACACCTTCCTACAGATAAATGAGATCTGTCAGTCTAATGGTAACTGGTTATCTAGAGGAGTAACACCACACACCAAATTGGAGTTTGTTCATAGGCATTTACTTCTCTCTATTTTAAAAATTAAGAGGTAAAGAAAAATCAACAGCTATAATTTTGGCATGGAAAATGTTTTAGTGGTATGTTTTTCACTGTTCCGGTATATTGACTAACTAACAAATTGCATACCTTTTTTTTTTTGGTTTTTAACTTATTTAGATTTAAGGCAGAAATCACTATCTATAAGTAACAGTCTGGCCTTATTCCGTCCCTGCAATTAACAATTTATCTAGATTGATCGAAAATTATAATTAAAAAAACAGATGTAAATTTAACAATTTCACTGGATGAATTAAGTTTTTTAGTGTCAATTAAAATTTACTGATTATAACTTATCCTCAATTTAAATGGTCAAATTAATTTATTGGAATAATGTTTATCTAAATTTCCATTGGAATT
>KZ808359.1:178844-193873 GCA_000696205.2 Oncopeltus fasciatus
AAAAAAAAACTTATATTTTGATGACTTTGAAATTGCATTGATTTAATAGAAAAATTTTATTGAAAAATTTTCATTGTATACAATAAATAAATAAAATGAAATAAATAAACATCACTAGGCATTAATGTCTAGGAGGTCGCGAGACCGTCTCTGTTTTAGTCAGCGGGAAGGATTGTTAGGATTGGAGTTGGACGATAGGGATTGGCCTTTTGGATTAGGACAATAATTTGACTCGGTCCAACCCGGAAGATGAAATGGTAAATACATCTGACGACCGACGAAGCCTACGTGAACAACTTTTGGATTAGGACAATAATTTTAATATTAATAAATAAATGAAAAACAAACTTATTTTCTTTCATGTAGAAACGTAAAGGCCATTTCTCGTTGATTATTCGGGATGATTATGCGTTGGCTTTGGGATTGGGATATGTACATTTCTAGTAGAATTGAGAAAATAGATAAGACCCTTGGAGAGATTGATTTGAATGTCATTGTGGAAAGTTGGGTTGTGTTAAGAAGACATTTAAAGTGGCTCCAAAGATTTTAGTTTGACCGGATTGTTTACGTTGTAAATTAGAGGTTATAGCGGTGTTCCATGGTTCGTTCCCGTATGCCTAAAGAGGTTCAAATTTGATTTGTAGGTCGTTAGTTTGTTTTGTACTGATTGCAGGTAGAAATAATATAATGGGTGGGTCCGAGCACATTGTCTTTAGAAACTTCTCCTTGCTAAAGGCAGTAAATAATGTAATCTAATCCATTTTGGATTCGTTAAAATCATTTGGATAAGTGGAAGAGAACAATTAAATAAAGGGTGTTGTTGAAAATGCGTTATAGTTTGTATACGTACCACTTGGGATCAAAGATCTCTGGTACATCCTGAAATTAGCACCTAACAATACTTTTTCCCAAGCGATGAAGAGATGCAATATACATCGCGAAATACACGCTGAGTTGTCAAGTATTAAATAGGATTCGAAATTACCATTCGGGATAAGATTATTGTACTTTGCATGGAGTCAATTATTTTCAATAAGATTTTTTCAAAGCCTTTGGAAGTAGATTGATAGGAGACAAATCTTTGGGTGATTTATTGTTTTTGGAAAACGTATTCTTTATGAAGAAAAAAAAATAGCTAAGGAGGAAATTACAGTTTAAGTGTAAGAATATTAGAGCTTTTTGAGAGATCTAATGTAGAATTCTATGATGCCCTAACTACACTGCTAAGGTTGAGGTGTAAGTGTTTTTTGAGCCTGGCAGGCAGAATACTCAACTTTTTCTTTGCCTGAAGATGAAAACGACCAAGATGTTAGGACAGGATATGGAGCTTCTAGTCGAAGTCTTGAAGAATTTATTAGATGGGGTTAAAAGTGGAGATATAGAAATTATATGTTTTATTTCTAAGAATATATAAATAAATTTGACATTAGGAGAGATTCAGGATGTCCTCAGTATTTTTTCTCAAATAGATTTAGGATGTATCGTGGGGGAGGGGGGTGTTTGGAAATTTTTGGTTAAAGGTGACACTTCCGGTTTATAGCAAACGTGAAGGAGTAAAAGAGGTCGTCGAGCTCTTCAGGAATTTTAAAGGATACTAAGGTCGATTGTGGATTCTAAGTGGGACTGTAAATCATTCCAATTTATAAGACCTTTTTATTTTGGAGAGAGGGAAGAGGTTGAGGAA
This sequence comes from Oncopeltus fasciatus, assembly GCA_000696205.2. NCBI lineage: Eukaryota > Metazoa > Arthropoda > Insecta > Hemiptera > Lygaeidae > Oncopeltus > Oncopeltus fasciatus. The sequence goes on from KZ808359.1 coordinate 180,529, forward strand.
TGGGTTTGAGACAAAGTTTTAGATATATAGGGCTGTTGTCTGAGGAAAGTTTTTTTTTTTTTTTGAGAAAATTGATTTATGAATCAGTGCAGTTGTTGGAAGATATGAAGATGGAGATAGACATTGAGGAAATTAATGTCACAGTTTAATGTATCGTGTCTGTAGAGTCAAACTTTATACAATGGTGGGAAAGTGAGTTATGGTTCAATATGTAATTTCGTCTCGATGGTTGGTTTTATAAATGTAATAAGTATGATTTTTATCTAGCTTTTGTAATTAAAACAATTACTACTCTCATATTTTTCAGTAACACTGTCAGTTCGTTCATGTTCTTTAGTATATCTTTAGTAATCTATGAAAGGATGGAAAAGGATAATGAAAAAATGTGGTTTATAATATTAACTGTAACTAACTGTGTTGGAAGTAGTCCACCAAAAACAGCTGTAAGGGATTGATAAGAGATCGGATTTCGGAAAGGAAGTAAACTATATTTCTGAGATAGTGGTGGGAGAGGAGCATTAGGAAATAGCTGAGCGTGATGGTGATGCTTGATGATGATTTAGTGATGACATTCATCGGAATTGTGTGGTGGAGGTTCATATTACTAAATTCATATTTGGCATATTCATACGTAATATATTCTCACTACAGACAGGCCATCCCGTTTCTTCATATTGATGGTAGGAATGGAACTGAGAGTTTATAGAATTTAGATAGCGTACTATTTCTCTGTGCGTTTCTGATGCATCGCAATTTATCCTAGTATTAGTTTTTGACTGACACGTACATTTTTCTTGGCCAATTCACTCCTCGAGTCGTCTGATCATAAGGCAAAAAATTAATACGAATGACGAATATAGGTTTGGAGGCGAGTGCTTTCCATGGTCACCCACCGTTGACGTGGGCTTGTTAGTAGTAGCTTATTGTACATTTACAACGGCCTTGGTTTTTGTTCACTGGGATTTAATGATAAAGATGCCCTTGTAATTTTTTCAGACACATTTTGATTTTTGAGGGTGACATTTATGAGGCTTCAACTGATTAAAGGCGCTTTCCATTGGTTTTTTACATTACATCTTAGTGGTAATGAGCACCACACATTCTTTAAAATAGTAGTGAAAAGGACGAGCGGTAAGCAAGTATAAATATTTACAGGAGTTAATCACATTGGAAAGTGAGAAGAGATAATCTAATCGGGTTAGCCATCTAGATTAATCCGACTGATAACCAGCCAACCGGCTGGAGGGAATTCGTGCCAGATCAATCATAATTCCTTCTGCTGGTAAACAATCAAGTTTTTCGTCAATTTGTTTGGATTTATTCTTTGTTGCATTTAGTTGAAACATAGTCACTGTTTACAGCATGGCTGCATCTTCAGCTGCGACTAGTTTAATAATAAAGAAACAACTATAAATTATTGTAACTTAATGCAGGCGATGAAAAACACGGTCTTCTTCCTTTAACGCTTATTATCAAATTCTCTCCCCTACCTAAATAGGACTGAATTTCTTATTTGTTTTTCTGTAGTCTCTAGATTGTGCTAGTAAATAGTTAATTTAAGCTTCATTAAATGTTCCGATATTTATTTTTGTGACGAATATACGAATTAGTTGGAAAATAATTGATTAACTAACACAGATGGCAATTTTCACAAATATTTCCATTTGGCTTTTCTTTTTTTTTTAAGAGGGGAGAGTAAGTAACTTATAACCCCCTCTATTTTGATTTATATTAGTTTAACTTAGCTAAGAATCTGTAAATTCTGAGGTTTTCTTTTTCTATTTAACTAAAGTTTACTGTACAGACGTGAGATAGAGAGTTTCCTGTTGAAAACAATTCTTCTAAGAAGAAAACATAAGAAATGTAAAAAAAGAAATCTGACAAATGTCACATTGACGTCATGAAATGTGAATGTTACAATTTAAGCATGATTTTTCTCTCTATTATTGGGTATTATCCTAATAACCTCAACCCTCCTCACTTCCACAATGTTTTCAAAACATTTACGGATTCTAATCAATGTTTGTCAAAGGTTAAGCCTATTGAATTGATACATCAGTTTCTTATTATCCTTCGCATAAATTGTCAAGCGTAATAATAGTAAAAAAAAAAAAAGTAAGAAAAATAGATTGCTAATGTGCGGTAACATATGCTTCCATTGATTGAATAATCATTTTCAAGATCTTGAATATCTTTAAACACCAAACTTTTAGGGGTAGAAATGTAGTTTAAGTGTTTAGTTCCCAACCATTTCATCATCTAGGGGCTGACTTCTGGCTAAGTCACCCTTAATAAGCCATTCCGACTTGGAGACCTAGCTTTCAGCAGCTAGTTTTCAGGGAGCCTGCTGTCGACGAGAACTAATTATAAGTTTGTTATGGAGCTTTGTTCTCTGATTCGATTTCCAGAAGACACACAGCCATTGTTTGCACCGGGATTGACCTGGAACTTCGGAATCTAAGCCAACTGCATTTCAACACCCCCAAGTGGATTATATTCGAACTTCACAACTGCTCTTAATCTGTGGGATCTCGCCTGTAATCATGCTCACTTTCTTGGCAAACAGTTCATTCTCTAATGGGTCATTAGATTAATAAATTTGTATTTACTTTATAAGTAATGGCATTTCTTAAAAAAAGAAAAAAAAAAGAGCCGGTTATTGGATCTTTTGTTCCATTATTTATCCTGTCATTTTTTCATTTTGTGTGTGCACTGCACTCTCCGTCCCACCTGTTCTTGATTGCTACATATAGCAGCCGCAATTGTGTTCATTTTATATGTATACTTTCTATATATATATAGAAGGTTGAAGATTAGTTGGCCGACGAGTCCAATACTGGAGAAAAATGAAATACTCCGAAATTTGTTAGTAATTATTTTATTATTGAAGGCATTTCGTTTTAACTTGAAAGACATCATCAGGGCGATATTGACGTACGGAGGGATCTCCGATAAAGGTTTATGGTCACATCTTTTAGTGCAGAGCTATTAGATTAAAACTACAGAAAAAAAAAATCAGCATATTGTGTGTACCACTAGCATAACTATCTGTAAATGGGTTCCTCTCTGACCCTAAACAGCATTTTTAGAACATTTCTAATTCATCGCGAAATATAACACATTAAATTACACTCAGTTTTTAGTTTCGAAAAATGCCATTGTTCATTTATTTTAAAAATATTAATTAAATAATAATTTAATCTATATCATATAAAGGTTTACTTGAATAAATACTTCAAAGCTTGGGTTTAAAATTATCGTCTAAGAACAGTGAAAATAGCTTTTTTCACAGAGCTACCTCGAATATTAATTTATTAAAAAAAATTATAAACAAGAAAAATGCACTCACACGCACACACCAAAAAGAAAGTTTAGACAAAAAAAGTCCAAAACAAGTTTAGGCATTAAAGTGATTTTCATGTAAAGACAAAAAAATTAACTTTATCTGCCTTCTTATGGGCTTAAATAAATATCTTTTTTATCGGTACTAATCATGTTTATCCCATGAGTAAAAAAAAGAAAGATGGTTTGAAGAATTTCTTTCCTTATTACACCCCTCTACATAGAGTTTATAGAAAGTTGGACTCAAAAGTTTTGTTGCTCGCTACCTTTCTTTGAATTCCTGTTCGAGATCCCCTCAAAGTTAGAAGAAAACAAATTTCACGGTGGAGAAAACAGGCTAATGAGCCCTCCAAGATTCTTCACCTTCTTCTTCGTCCTCTGCTTGCTAAATAGTCAAGGCTTTTCACATAACATCAAAAAATCTGGTAGAAAAGAAAATGTTTGAAAAATGTTCATACTACCTATATGTCAGAGACTTTTCCAGCCTTGCAGTAAACGTTAAATACTTACTATTAGATGATTTTAGTTGGGGTCCGGTCAAGGTAGATCCAAAAAAAATATACAAATTTAAAAATAATGTTGTTTTTTTTTTAAACGATTATCTGCCAACGTTTCAGCATCTATTGTAAGTCATCTTCAGGGCTATCATGAAGACGAGAGAGGACCTCCTGTCCGTAAGTTCACATTTAATGACTCCCCTCAAGAATCCTAACTAAAATCATCTAATAATAATATCTACGGTAAAAAAACTCTTCTGTTAAATACTTATGGTTATTCAACGTCAAAAAGTTATGGTTATTCATATATAAGTTAACCTCCTAGTTGTACTTATTTCACTTGAAGAAAAATCTATAATAGATAACTTTGATAGTAAACTCAACGCAACTCAACTATTATAGTGTAGCGTAACTCGTGAATGCCCTTCTGTTTTATTAAACTCTAAACCAACTATTTTTTCTAAATCCCTGTACAATGCCAGCCTCCAATAAAGTTTACGCTACAAGAGTTTTGAATTACGAATAATAACTTATAATTGCAAAATAAATATAAAGTTATAGAAAATTTATCTATCAGTCAATATTTACTTGTTAAAATTAACTANCCCCTCAAAGTTAGAAGAAAACAAATTTCACGGTGGAGAAAACAGGCTAATGAGCCCTCCAAGATTCTTCACCTTCTTCTTCGTCCTCTGCTTGCTAAACAGTCAAGGCTTTTCACATAACATCAAAAAATCTGGTAGAAAAGAAAATGTTTGAAAAATTTTCATACTACCTACAAGTACAAGTACAAATGTCATTCGAATGGTTCTTTTTGGGGTCTATGTTTTCTATCAAGAGTTACAGTTTAAACCTAGTTATTTTAACAGTTTGTATTACCGCTGTATATTATTACCTCCATTAAATTTATAATATTTTTTTGCTGACGTTTTTTTATTTATTCATTTCGCCTAAAATTACCTTTACACTCCTGCGAGGAGCCTTGTTTACCCTGCTACAGAATCACAAGCATCCTTTTTTATTTCCTGTTTCGAAAATCATGTAGAGACTGGGCAGGGATAGGGTTAAAATTGGCTACAATTTATTTTAGCAAGTATGATTTTATAAATAACTAATGGCCAGGTCCTTTAAAGGTGCCTAGGAGAGTATTTGAGGTGCTTATGGAGTGCCAGAGAGAAAATTTGGTTGTATTTTGAGAATCGCATGTAATTTGAAAAACCTGGACAGAACGATATCGAGCAGAATGTTATATGTAGGTTAGCGTAGATGTATATTCTTAGACAGAGGGAGAGCAAGATAATGATTTTAAAAAAAAATTTTTGACGAACTTTGATAACTATACTTTAATATATTTCTTAAACCCTGATTTGCAAAAATGTCTCTTCCAAAATATTTCTGCATTGATGTTCTCCAGTTGTAAGGGGATTTATCGAGGGCTAAACGGTCGCAGGCTATCCACTGCGTACGAGTAAAAATAATACGGTCGCTTGTGTCATACAGTTGGGGCTGACACGCGATCTAGCGTGCCATGGATCAGTGAAGTGAAGGGGAAGGGGAGGGGACAAAAGTTCACTCCCGACAAAAGATACCTCGGAAAAAAGACGTGTAAATCCTAACAAGAGGACGACGGGGAAAAAAAAATTCCCATTCCAATGTCCTCTACATAATGCTATGTGTAGGAATAGAATTTAGCATTTCTGAAAAAAAAAAAAAAAAATTTGTATGTGAATATGCTATTAGATATCTTCAGAAGTGTTTCAAAATGATTCTAGCCTGTGTAAACTTAAGGCTTTAACTTGCTATTTTGTTTAAGTAAACAGTACTCGATTTAAATTAAAATAAAAAGGGGGTGATTTTTATGAAATGGCTGCTTGAGTAAATTATTACACCCTTTCTAAAACATTAGGAGTATCATATGAATCCTTTGTTTTCCTTATCAATATGAATTGATCAAAGAGTTTTCTACTTGAAAATTTAAAGGAAAGCACGAATTTCTTCATTTCTAAAGTTATGGCACATATCGCTAACGTAAACGAAAAAATATTTATTTATAGAAATAGTAGTGTAAAATAATAATGTTTATTTTCGAAAACGATAAGTCATATTTTCAGCTCTGAATACAATAGTTAGTGGTTAGCTACTTGAACAAGTACATTGGAAATCAAGATATGCTTGGAAATATTGTTATGTTTTAGCTCAAATCTAGCTTAAAGTTTAATTAGAATAAATTGACACTAAAGTAATCATTTTTTTCAGTAAGAGGGGTATTTTCTTAATAGTTTTTCGATAAAAATATTTCTTATTGAACTACAAAGTAAATTGTATAGCATGCATATACCACGGAAATTTCTCCGTTGATCACTACCCCGATGATGGCATCCAAAGATTTGACATGAATAGATAAATAATTCAAAATTATTATTCATTTATTAACAGTTATTTTTTAGCGTATTTATTTTAAACCTTTGCTAAAGCACTAAGCAATTTTTATTCTTACGGTATCAAAGTATTTATTCCTTTTTAAGTCCACTGAAGCCATTGTTTTACATTTTTGATAGACGACGTGCACAACTACAATTGTTATTAATAACATTTTAACAAGTTTTCTTTAAATTTCAGTTATTATGAAGATAGGTATAAGCAGTATTATGTTAGATGAAATTATGAAATAAGGGTAAGGAGTATCCAAAAAAATTATTGTAAATATAATATCATATTTCTTTAATCTGCCCAAGTTCGTTATTATTATATAGTTTAGTTAAGTGAGTCACTATGTAGTGATATTCAAACATAAAAATGATACTGTGAATGTGAGGTAAAATAGTTTTGACAGATTAGAATTGTCTATATGCCTATTTTTAATTAGAGACAGAATGTAAAATTCTTCAGTTTGCTTCTTGTCGAAGACTTGCCTTATCTCTTGTACAGTAACTCTCATTCCTTGTCAGAATTCTACTGGTTATCTGTGCTTCTGGTAACCGGGCCAAAGCAGACAATCCACAGTGGGTCTTGGATAGGATCCAATCTGGACTCCTCCATTTGTACGTTAAGTGATTGCCCTTGTACCTATACTGAGGAAACCGTCAGATGGGCCATACAATGTCACAAAGAGCCTCAGCTATCAGACAAGTCGTATTGTGAGAACGTATTTTAGTTATGAACATTACCCATAGCGAAATTACCAGAGAGAATTACCACTATGAATGAGTTATATGTTTAATATGGTCAGCGATGTGGCTATCTATCAGAAGTTCAAAAAATTACGTGAAACAATTTTTTATGACGTTTCGAATTATATTTAATTCATTCTTAATGCAGCCGGTAACAAAAACCAATTAGATGACAGAAAACACTTGTCCCTAACAAACACCTAAACCACCTTCTTTAAGGAAATTTATCTACTGAGGTGTTAATCTGTATCGATCCTTTCTACAAGTTGCTAAATATATCGTATTCACTGATAAGAGTGTGTGCTTGTCAACCTTCTGTATTGAATGTTTGCATACTCTGAAAGGATTAGTTGATAAATATTTAAAAGCAGACCTTCTGAAAGGTTATAGATAGTAATTAGAGAAGATTAAACACAGAAAATGTTTAAAACCTTCTTTATGTATGATATAATTGAATAATAAAAATTAAAAGGGGAAGTTAAGAATCACTGGTTTAGCCAGGAGATCTGTTGACGCTCAAGTCTGACAAAAAAGACTTCTTGTGAGTAATAAAATAAAAGCTTTCCCAAAACCTAAGGTGTTTAGAAAAGGGTAGTTACGATTAGATAGCTTCTCCGCCTACGACTGTAAGTGCTTCTATAATTTGAGGTAAAAAAAAAAAAAAAAAAAAGGATTATCTGATAGTTTATAGCCTTTTTTCTGCCCATATTTTAGCTCGTGTAAGTTCGAAATGTGCATCAAGAATTTATATTTCTGACACAGCTTTAATTATAAATTTTGAAGATCTTTGTAGGCACAAGAGTACAACTTGATTGAATACAAATAATAAAGGAGCTATTTTAGTGATGTAGTAAAATGAAGCGATCTCACCTATTCGTAAAAGAGAAAATCAAATTCGGTTTTAACGTTTTTTTTTATTTATCAAATTCGTTCAATAATTTTTAATACACACCAATATGTGTGTAAGTAGAATAATTTGGTAGAATCATTGAGATATAGGGTTGCATATAAAGGGTTGGAAATCTATTTGCCAAAATCGTAAGTAACAGCTTCAGATAGTATTATATACTTCCCATTTAAATGTGAAATTTTCCTAATAATTGTTTTATTTTATTTTTATTTGTTTAGTAATTGTTCTTAAATTTAATACCGTTTTACAAATATCTACTTTGTTGAACAATTATTTAGGATTAAAATGTGATGCACTTTCTTTGATATATTCTTTAAAAAAGTTCACAGATTCAATTCGTAAAAAAATAAATGACTGAAAGAGAAAGCTTACGTAAGTTGTATGATTAAATTTAGCTTCTTTACTATCTATGTATTACAAGGTGAAAGAAATACAAGGGATTTTTTTTTTTTTTTTCTCCGAGTAACCTTTTTTCGAAATTATATCCATCACCTTTAGGGAATTAATGCATTACAAAAGCTAACAGAAAAATTTAAAAAAATCCGAGATTTGATGGTTGATGGGATGTTCTTTTAATACATCAAACATTCATTAGGTTCTGCGAGATTAAGTTGGATGATAGTTTACTAGTTGGGGTGAATTGATTGTAACACACAATATTACTGTTACCGAAATTCTAACCTGTGTATAATAGCATCCTTTTTTTTTTTTTTTTTTTTTTTTTTTTTTTTTTTTGCTGGGTTAGCCTCCCTTGCAACCACTAAGGGTCATTGGAGGGAGGGGCTATCTAACGGTTGCCACCCCATTCTAAACACCCATGGCTCAGGAAAATAGCCTCTTTATTGACGGGAATCCGAAAGGAAGGTAGGCTGTTCACATTTGTATCAACAATTTACTAAGAGAAAATACAAAATACTAATATTACTGAATATCCTTATAATTGTGCTTTTATTAAAATTTATACTTTAAACTCGATTTTTTAAATCGATTCTCTCCGAATTATCAAATAAAATCTTAATGTGAGCATAAAATATTGTTAATTTCACCATTATTATCATTGAAGTAACATTTCTTTCATCTTTCATCTACATAAATGTCTATCGGAAATTCTATGTCCTCCTATGTCAATGTAGTTTTACTTGAGAAAATCACATAGATGTCTTCTGTTGTTGTACAATTTGTAATTACCCTGAAACTAACTCAAATGTAGTTTTCCCTTTGTGGTTCATGTATGGCAGGCTGAAGCCTAATCCTAAATTAGAGAACAAGAGAGTTGATAAATTTATTTTTTGAAGAAGCAACATTTATTTGTAATTCACTTAGGGCTGTGGTCCTTACTCGGACTATCCCTTAGGGAATTTGAAATAGCAGGAGTCTAATTAAAGACGACAGAGGCTTAGCTGGCAACGCACTGTAGGGGTTAGAAGTTGGCGCCGGACTGTCTCCTTTGACTCAGAAAGCAAACATCTCTTTCTCTTACTCTCTCCTATCTCTCACTTACTATCTTTCTCCCTTCTTGTTCTTCTCTATTCTCTTATTCTCTTTCCGTCAGTTTTTGGTACCTCTCCCCCCTATTTCAGTGTTCTCTGACTCGGTCCATCTTAATTTTCTCTCTTATTCTTCCCATGTCTCTATATTTATCTTGTTCCTTCATCGCAATCCGTAGACCCATACATCTCTAAACTTTCCAGTAGGGAGGTCTAATTTGTTCTAGTTTAGATTCTTCCAAAAGATGAATGGGAGAAGTTCACAGGATTTAATGTTCAAATGAGTTGTTTTTATCTTCATTCAGTTTAGTCTAGCGTAGGATTCCCTTTATCTTCTTTATTACCGCCAAAACTAACAATATAAAGTCCAAAGAATGAATTGATGACAGGTTATATTTCACTTTTGAGGAAAAAAAAGTCTTAATTTTTTTAATTATTTTCAATTTAGCACAAGGAAGTAGAGCAATACAATTTTTTACCAAACTTTTCCAGGTTTTTTATCAATTAGAGCTTAGGAGAATATGCTAAATTATTTCTTACAATATTTGCTTTCAAGTCACTGGGTGCCTAAAGAGATTCACTACATAGTAAAAGTTTTAAAGGGTGCAACATTTGGCTGGTCAGGAAGAAATAGGGTCATCGTTTTGTGCAAAAAGAGGCATTAACTTATTGTTATAAGAGGCGGAAGGTACGAAGGGAGAGCGGCCTGTTTCAAAAGAGGCAATAAAAGGACAAAGGAAAAAAGGAAGGGTATTATTGGGAATAAGTAACATTTGGAACTAGGAAAAATGTTTGACAGGTTTATTTTAATGGAGGGCTAATGGTTTTTAGAATGTTGAAAATGTTTGAACAAGCAGAAAAAATTTGTTCTATGACCGTTCTGTCGTTAACTGGATTGTGTTGTAAGTTAATATGAACGGTTTCAGATAAAAAGCGTTTGTGTTCATAGGGTTCAGTGGAAAGAAATGTTCACGAAGTCACATGTGTGTTTTTTTATTTAAAAAAAACATGTTTAGTAAGGGCGGTTTTTAATAGTTTTTTCTTTATGTAATTTTTATGAATTTAATTCTGCGGAAAATAGGATTTTAATTTGTCCAATGTAAGAACCATGGCAATTAAGAGTGGAACAAGGAATGACCCACTAACAACAAACTAAAATAACTTTATTATAACTAACTTTGTTAAAGACCCCTCCCCCTTCCTAACTAAACTAATGTCCCCAATAATACCCTTCCATTTTTCTTTGTCCTTTTATTGCCCCTTTTGAAATAGGCCGCTCTTCCTTCGCACCTTGAAGTCATTGAATTCATATTAGCCACAATATCGAAGAAGAAAATATAAATTTATAAAATTATCTTGTTCATCTTGATAAAAGATAAATCGAATTGAATCATTTGAGGAGGGAGAAGAAGCCAAAAGGATCATACCCCTATAGCCATAAGAAAGAAGAGAAAAGAGTCCAAAGTGCTAATGTTACCAACGCACATCGTGACCTTTACGGAGGGTTATGCGTACCACTTTATGGGGGGTGTTAAAGACCAATTAAAGAGGTGAGTTCTTTTTTGAGTAATAATCTGGAAGTAGCAAATGTGAATAAACCTCCTTTTTTTTATTATCACTAGAAGAGAAGACATTCACTCTTTCAAGTAAGGGGATGTTTAGGAATCATAATCTGTACTTAGAAGTAATTCAGAGGCACAATAGGCCTTTAAAAGTGGATCAATGTGAATTTTTCCCTTTTTGGGGCCGAATAAAGCTACTTATAATAAAACGTTTCTTTTTTTTTTTTAATATTATTACATGTTTCTCTTAGTGATTGTATATGTATTTTAATATATAAAGAGCTTACAAGCAAAATTATTGAAATCTTTTTGGTCTGACCATACTAATTGTTGCTTCTTTACTAAATATAGTGCAAGGTTCCTTATGGCACAGATATATGGGATGCACTATTTATCAAAACCCTAGCTTGCCTCAAGTGACAGTCTTATCCTTCCTTTTCATTGGCTTGTGTATAGTGAATCAGTTCCGCATTCTTCTGGCGTTTTTTGGAAGTACAGTGGCTTCCTAGGGTGATCTGGTCTGTTGTTACCACAAAACCTAAACAGCCGTAAAGGATTTTAAGACCAAGGTGTTTTTATTTAAATTAAGAGAAATATATTTTAAAACCTTTCATAAAAATATTAATGTTCAAGAAGCTTGAAACTTATCTCTTAAGAGATTTAGCTGAGATGTTTTCAGGACACGTAGTGGATTAGAGGGTAAAAACTTAATCCTTTGTAAGGTATAACTCCTTTCTCCTTAAAATAATTTTCTTTCTGAGGGAAATCTTTTAAATCTTTCTAAATAGAGTACACTGCTTCCTTATTCCTCATTAATGTACCATAAATGTAGTATAGTTGTCTTGAGGGATCTCGAAATTGGGATTTCATCGATTTTGAATGCTATAAGTTCGATTGAACACATTCTTTCCGTGATGAATATGGGTGGGTGGGTGTTTTCCTTTATCTTTTGTACGCTCTATAGGATGTATTGTGTAAAGAATAAAAATGAAATTCAAAACGTAAAAAATCCTCTTTGAGAAGAAGAGCAGAGGAGTTTTGGGCTGAATCAGATCAAAAGGTGTTACTTCAGTGTTGAGTAGAAAGGAAAAATGTTTCTTCTCTATGATATTTGTCAGTATAAGCTCATATTTTGTGTTTAGGAATGCATATTAATGTTATATTGCGAGACAAATTATTTATATTGGTGTTAAACTTAAGATTTGCCTTTTATACAATAAAATTGAGCCATATTTTTATCAACTACATATAAATTAATAAATAATGATATCTCAGAATTGGGATTTTACACATTATTTCTTCTTATCTTTTGATCAGCAAAGCTAATCTCTAAATTTCATTAAATATTTAGTGCCAACTTCTGTTTGATCTGAAATTATATTAAGAATGACGTTAAACTATATGAGGAATTTATCGTAACTTTGTGTGGCTAATTTCAATATAAGTCTAAGCATCCATGAGTGTGCGCGTCAAGGTGCCAAGGTCTATGGTAGGTTCCAAATTCTCTTTTGGCAATTTTCTCTTAAGAAATTATAATGTCCCTCTGAAGCAAGTCCTTTTTTTACGGACTTGAACTATCATTTTGATGTGTTTTATTTATCTTTTGACGATACATTTGGCAAATAATATTTCGGTAAGCATTGAGACATTCTGTTTCAGGGACATTTCTTCTTTAAAATTAAAATTTTTGTACTGAAATTACGCAGTTCAATTTTTAATTTGGCCCAATCTCACGTTTATTTTTCGAATTTTTTTAAACCACTGCTGAAACATGGGTGTTTCAGGAAGGGATTTAATATCCTTCCTTCATAGTTCAAAGTTCATGAAGGTACCCAGTCAAAGAGGACCAGCATCATGTAAAATGTTAAAATTCCGCGCCCAAATATATGCTATTTTTTATTACATCCATAAAAAACAAACACAAAACAAAAGAAAAGAAAAATTTTTAATATAATTTTATTAAATATTAACGAAGATTATTGCAAATGAAATATTAAACCTTTGTTTTCTTGTAAATCAATTCGAAAATTGACAGGATAAAGAAAAATGGCCTCCACAATGACAAAACTAACCCCTTTTGTTTTTTTTTTACATTTTTTTTCATAATTCTAATAGTTAAAGCTGTTAATTTTAAATGTTTTTCTTCTTGTAAACTGATATAGTCACAAGTGTACCGAAACCTCTTGTAATTAAGTAAAAACAATGCAAATAAATAATATAATGGGACACCATCTATTTAACCTATTGATAAATATAATCTTATGTAATAGTATTCTCACAGTATTTAAAAAAATATTTATTATTTATAAAAGCGCTTACTATAATAGTTACATTCATAAATTCACTTGTTAGCAAGCGTATTCGTTGTATTTTGAGA
>KZ808359.1:195473-207262 GCA_000696205.2 Oncopeltus fasciatus
TTTTTTTCTTAATATTTTTTTTTTTGAGGCGTGTCGATCTTTTGATGGAGTATCATTCTGTGCCTGGCGGAAACTATGACATAACAATGCCTCAAATGAGCCGTGTAATCTAAGCGGATTACCCCTGTTTCATTAAATATGGACATAAATGAGAGTGAATGTGGAAATTAAATTTACAACCCGAAAATAACAAATGACGTGAAGGATTTGAGTAAGTTTTGTTCTAGAATAAGGAATAGTTAATTTTTATATCTCATAATTCCAATAAAAAAAAATAGGGCATAGAGTACCTCTTTATTAGTACCAGAGTGGTGTGTTTTGGTAATTTTCTATAAGAAATTATCTGACACCAACAGACACCCATGCTAACAGGGTGTTTTGTATAGTTGTTAGGCGAGTAGGTACAATTTTCTGTTATTGCTGTTAGGTTATTAAGTATAATTGTTATGTATTTGTTGTAAGTTATAGTTGTCACCTGTTAGGTTATTAGGTATAGTTGTCCTGTATTTGTTGTAAGTTATAATTGTCTGCTGTTAGGTTATTAAGTATAGTTGTTATGTATTTGTTGCAAGGTATAGTTGTCAGCTGATAGGTTATTAGGTATAGTTGGTATGTATTTGTTGTAAGGTATAGTTCTTGTGTAAAAAAACGTAGCATGCTCCTGTCTTACTGTCCTGAAACAACATAATTTTATTTGTCTAGTGACAATACATTTGGTATACAAGATTTAAGTAAATATCATCAAGACTGGTTATGACTCAGAGACATTTGGTGCATATAATCAAATTTTTATACTAAAATTATGCTGCTCAGTTTTTTTAAATTTGGTTCAATTTCAAGCCTTCATGTCTCGTAAATTTTTACTTACTTATTTTTGTGTTATAAAAAAAAATACAAAATATGTTAATGTTTGAGAATATTGGCCTGGAGGAAACAGTTGGATCGTAAATGTCCTTCCGAACTCATGTTTTTCGTAATGTTACGGAACATAAGTATAGGAAATTTCATTTAATAGCATTTATGTTTTATAAACATTATTGTAACTCAAAGAATAATTATGTTATTACAATAATAAATTTCTCTACTACCGTGTTCTCCTTCTAAACCAACCTCCTCCACTTTGTCTCATCCAATTTAATTAAATATCCTTTCAATGGTACACATGTATCTTTTATTAATTTATTTAAATGGAGATATTTAGGAATGTACTTTCATAGCGTAGAAAATAAATTTGGGATTTAAGAAATTCATTGCAGACTCTCGAAAGGACTTAAATGAAATTGGATGAGAGAAAGGGGAGGGACGTGGTTTAGTGGGAGAACCAAGTGAAGAGAAACATTCATAATTGTAATATCTTTATTATTATTTGATTTTTTATTAATGTTTATAAAACATTAATCCTAAATATAGAATTTTACATATAGAATATAATATGAATGTATAAAATTTTTAAACTCATGTGGTCACCACAGAGCTAAATTATTTGTTCGATGGAAGAGTGCCTTCAAATTATTTGCCTGGAAATTCTTCACGAATACGCAGCTGATAACCGACTCGCTCCAAGATAATTTGTGCACAAATACGCTGAGATAATTACCAACAAACCCACTCACGTACGTAGGATTCAACTGTAGCTCTCCTTTGACTACAGTTGAATCCTACGTACTCTCTGGTGAATCCTACGTGTTCTCTGGTGAGAACAGAGCTCCGGTAGCTGGCTTTCCATTCCTTTTGTACCCTTCAATGAATGGCCTCCACATAAAAGTGAATATCTATTTTTTTCTATGCTGATACAATCCAGTTGGATCTATATAGAGCAGAGCTTAGACAACCTATGACACAACAGACGTCGGTGACGTAACGGATCTCCATTCAAACGAGATGTAAAATTTAATGAGATACATTTTGCAAGCATCGCTAGTACAGGGTCACCCCACGGTAGAGCGAAGAATGTTTGGGTAAAAGAAAAGAGAGAAAGAGAGAGAGAGAGAGACAGGTCGGGAGAGACAATGAAGGAGAGAGAGAGGAGATAATTTACTCACTGGCGAATAGGGGACAGTGTAAACGGAGGTATTATGTGAATTAATGATGATGAGAAAATTAATAACTATCTGAGGTGGGAGGTAGAGGGTCTAATAGTCTGTGTCTTAATGGGGGACTTAGCACACAAGACAGCGTACCCCCACTCTACAAGACGGCACCCACATAAATTAGAAGTTTTTAGAATGTATAAGAGGCGATAGCAAGAACCGTTGAAGTTTATAATAAATTTGACTGACATTTATTTACAGGAAAATAAAAGTTTCCAGTAGTCATATTTAGCTCAGGATAGAATAAAGTTTTTAATGACATGAATTCCTAGAAGATGATGCGATGTTTAACTGCCGAAAATGGAAGTTGAAGTTGAAAAAGTTACAGTAGAGAATATTACATTTTCCTGAAATTTTGAAATGAATTATAACTTTTATTAAGTTGACATTTGAAAAGAACATTACTTAAATTGTCTTTAAGAAATTTCTAGTTCTGAGAAGACTAACTTTATTAAACAATTTAAAAAATCTTTCTTATAAAGAACGATTTTTCGTTTTTCTTTGAGTATTTTATTTCATTATTTTAGAACATTTATATCACAAAGTTGTATTCTTTGATAACTGCTAGTCGTTGCCATGTGTGAAAATAATCAAGGTGGGACTGAAAAATAAAATAAAAAAAATTATAAGGTGTTATTTAATTTATTGACGACAATGTATCTTCTTGCTATAAATATTTAATTTGGTTGTGGTATTTTATCCCACGTAAATTTCAAATAATTAATGAGAGGGAATAGAATATAAAAAACTATCTGTCCCAGCCAGGAATCGAACCTGGATCTCCTGCTATCCGGGCCGGTGTACTTGCCAGTTATACTACCAGGACGAGCCAGTTGTCTTATTCAATTCCCTCTACACTAGCAAGAGTCTAACCCACGAGAAAGGCGAGAACTTCGTCTTGTACTCGAGGGAGCTGACATTGTCATACATTTTGTCGACTCTCGTAATTTACTTTATTTAATTTTTTCTTTGTAAATACTTAATTTGGTTGTGGTATTTTATCCCACGTAAATTTCAAATACAACTAGCTCGTCCTGGTAGTATAACTGGCAAGTGCACCGGCCCGGATAGCAGGAGATCCAGGTTCGATTCCTGGCTGGGACAGATAGATTTTTGACTCTCGTAATTTACTTTATTTAATTTTTTCTTTGTAAATATTTAATTTGGTTGTGGTATTTTATCCCACGTAAATTTCAAATACAACTAGCTCGTTCGGTAGCACAATTGGCAAGTGCACCGGCCCGGATAGCAGGAGATCCAGGTTCGATTCCTGGCTGGGACAGATAGATTTTTTATTCTATTCCCTCTCATTGCTTGTTTGTATCTTCTTGCGTTGAGCCTCCATCAGTGCAATAGAGATTTGCTAAGTTCTCTGTATCCTAACAATATCTGTCGTCCAACATGTTACAAGGAGTAATGGGTAACATTGACATCAATAAATAAAATAATATCCACTTTTTTTTTCACCCTTAAATGATGGGTGCTTGAGAAATTAGTCAGGGTTTCAGCTAGGATCAGAAAAATATAATACTCCGAAATTGTAAAGTAGCTATATTATTATTGTCGACGTTTCGACTTAACTTGTAAGTCATCATCTGGGCTGAAATAAAATTCACACTATTGCACTAATAAATTTATAGATTGGAATGAGCACACAGTGATAAGGTATATTATATGATTAAAAAAAATACAGATTAAACTAAAAAACATAGGTTCAAATGAAGAGTTTTTGACCGTAGGTATTATTATTAGATGATTTTGTTGGGGTTCGGTCAAGGTAGATCCAAAGTACGGACATA
Organism: Oncopeltus fasciatus; assembly: GCA_000696205.2. Lineage (NCBI taxonomy): Eukaryota > Metazoa > Arthropoda > Insecta > Hemiptera > Lygaeidae > Oncopeltus > Oncopeltus fasciatus. The sequence continues at coordinate 199,363 of KZ808359.1, forward strand.
AAACAAATTTCTTCAACTTATTCAAACATTTTCAACATTCTTAAAAGCCATTAGCCCTCCTTCTCAATATACCTGTCAAACATTTTTCTTAGTTCCAAAGTTACTTATTTGGGCGCCAGGCTAGCTCAGGGGATCCGTACGGGTCTCGTAATCCTGACGCCGCGGGTTCAAATCCCGCCCAGGTCAATCTTTTATTTATAATATAGAAGCTTGTCCTGAGCCANCATCATCTGGGCTGAAATAAAATTCACACTATTGCACTAATAAATTTATAGATTGGAATGAGCACACAGTGATAAGGTATATTATATGATTAAAAAAAATACAGATTAAACTAAAAAACATAGGTTCAAATGAAGAGTTTTTGACCGTAGGTATTATTATTAGATGATTTTGTTGGGGTTTGGTCAAGGTAGATCCAAAGAAAAACCATTAGCCCTCCCTCTCAATAATCCTGTCAAACATTTTTCTCAGTTCCAAAAGTTACTTTTTCCCAATAATACCTTTCCTTTTTTTCCTTTGTCGTTTTTATTGACCTCTCTTGCAACAGGCCGCTAGGTAGGTTTGGTCAATTATTGTTTTAATTTTTTTAATAGGTTATTGTCTGCATGTTTTAAATTCTCTTACATAGCTATCTACATTCAAACTTTTGATATCACATTACATTATGGCAATTCTATATTATAATATTGTAAATTATTATTGTATTCTCATGACATTGTATTTCTACAGCCCTGAAGATGGCTTACAATGTAAGCCGAAACGTCGGCAGATAATTTTTTTTTTTAAATACACTTTCTTTAAATTTGAATTTTTTTTTTTAAATCTACCTTGACCGAACCCCAACTAAAATCATTTAATAAACAACATAAGAAACCCTTCCAGCGTAATGCACGACAGCTAACAAACCTCCAACCAGGTCAACTGAAATCATGAACTTATTTTCTTTTTAAACACATATTTCTATGAATCCCTTCTAATTCATACACCACTTTTCAGAGAGGACTGGAATAGTTTTAAATAATCGGTTCATCTGAATAGTCTCTGAAATCCGCGCTTCTTGAAAGTCCACCCTTCTTGAATAATCCATTACCTTCTATTCCATTCCATTCTAATCTTATCTTCACTCTATACTCGATTTTAATCAATTCAAACCGTTCTTGTTCTGCAAAGGTAGTGCAGGAAGGATTGACAGAAGACATTGGGGATCAATAGCTCCCCAATGGTATAACAGGTATTGGAGGTATAATGAAGCTATTGAATCGGTGAAATCAGTCAATAATGTATAGCTCCAATTCTCAGACATTCCTCATTTACTTCAATGGAACAGCTGGATGGAGACAATCTATTGATCTATTGTTGTCATCAGCTGTAATCCCGGGACAGGGACAAAATTAAATAAATTATTGCTGATAATGCCCACTAACTAATTTATACAGATCTGTTTTGGTTTTTTTTTTTTTCGATTTTAGTTGGAAAAATTGTTGACCTTTTAAATAAAGTATTTAAAAGGTAATTAAGGTTTGTTCTAAATTTCGATTTAAAAAAATAAAAAACACAATATTCTTACAAAATGTACATTTTTTTAATAATTACCGAAATTTATGAATTTGTTTTATATATATGGTATATTTATTTTCTGATATACCTCTGAAGTACTTATTTATATATGTTCTGGTCAATTCGTTTTTGTTTTGGTCTGGCTTCTCGTGAAATTTTAATTCCGTCTTCCGCCCAGGAAATGACTTACAGTGTAAAATAAAATGCTCTGTAATTATCTAAAAAATTCAATTCTTAGTTTTATTTATTTAAATAAAATTTTAAACCAAATGCTAATTACTTTCTAAAGAAATTTTAATTCTCTAACTTTGCTTGAAAGGTTTTTTGAAGTTGCATTCAAGAATATTCAGTTCAGTAGTAAGTGGTAAAGCTACTGAATTAAACTGAAAATTATTTTAAAAAATTATTACATATTTTCTTTAAGTACATAGTTTTGGTTATGACAATGCTATGGCGGACTTTCTCCATGAGTAAAATAATTCCGTTCATGATAATCGCTTTGAGGCACAAAACTTTGGAACATAGACCGAATCTTCCATTAATGCAATCCAATTTTTTTTTTTTAGGATAACGTAATAAACTAAACCGTAAGAAAAGGTTTCAATTCTAAGATACGAGTTAAGTGAAGTAATAAACTATCTTTTACGTGAAACATATACGAGGTTTTGTTTACGAGAAAGATCAAAGTGATTTTTGTATACGATAAAGACTCAATTGAAAAAAAAAAAAATATTCGAAACTTGTAAAGGACAATTATAGATTATTTTGAGTGGTTAACTTTTGAAATAAAATTAAAATTAAAATTTTTCACATTCAAATGTGAAATAAAAAATTATTAATACTAAGTACAGTACTGGTGAAATGAAAAACACACCCTATCATTATTTCATACGCGCACCAATTTAATTTGAAATCTAGGCTATTTATTTATTTTTATAAACAAATTTTTCATTACCTAAGAAGTAATACATATATTCATCTAAAAATAGAATTCATGTAACCTTAAATACTTGGTTGTCTAATAATTTTATACATTTGTGAGTCTTACCTTTATTATTATTTCGAAGAAAATAAAATTTTCAACTCACCTGGAAAAAAAAATTGCAACTTTTAGAAACTATTTATAATAGACATGATAATTTAACATACAATCTGTTAATCAAAAAAATAAAATCAAAATATGAGGGTTTCTTATTGTTAACTATTATATGAGATCCTTATAGCTAATGTCAGTAGAGGANCGACTTTTGAAAATATTCAACAGATCTTCACAAATCCTAATTTGGGGAAGCTAAAAAAATATATTATCTGTAACTTAGGTTACTTAAGCCTAAAAAAAACTTCAGCTTTTAATTAATTTAATCAAATTAATGATTTAAGCTTTTTTTTTTCCAAATCGTTAGATGATTTCGTTAGTGCTTGAAGTGGGTCAAGAGTAAGGGGGTTATAGAATACAATTATAACTTTTAACATATTCGCTGTTTTAACCGTTACGAAAAAATATATAGAACGAAACTAGTATAAAATAGTATTTTATAATAGTATTATGAAAGATATTTAAGAATTTAACTTCGAGTGTTGATGGGCCCCTCTTTCTTTTTGACACCAAATTCGGTATTTAGGCTTTTTATTGTCAACTGAAAAAAATTATTTTTAGTTTAAATCAAGAGAGAGAAAGGAAAAGTTTTAAAGGACCACCAAAATTTATAATCGTCACATCTTTAAGGGTTTAAAGGAATACCAAAATGTATTTATAATAACTTGGTTCTTATTTGAGTTGCGAAACATTTTTTAGATTTTAACAGGTGTATAATGTAATTATCCAGCATTTATGTTCTATAACAATTACAAGAAATTCTTATTAAGAAAGACATTTGCAAAAACGAGTTATTCACCCTCTCTCAGACATTTTTTATTTCCTTCAACTATTTTCGTATTCTTAGACGCATTTTATAATTCAAAAGTTTTAAATTGAATCATCAACTATGAAAGATTAATTTATTCATATAAATTCACGTATTATTCTGAATTTATTTTTTCTTTTTGATTAACGATCGAAAATGTCATTATTTAACATGTTTTATAATATAACTATACGACAACAGGAGCATCTTGAGACTGAAATTTTATACAATTCACTAGTTTAAATCTTTTAAAACATAAAAAATCAGATTGTTAAAACAAATATAACCAATTTAAAGTTTATAAAACTAATATTTGAAGAATTGCAAACGATAATTATTTGACCAATTGCAGTATTCGCCAACTTTAGGTAAAGTAAAATATTTTTTTACCATCAAACCGAGCTTTAACGAAGTGTCTAACTCCATTATAGTTTTATTGATTTGCCATTAATGTTATTCCTGTAGTTCGGTCAAATAGATCACTAGAAGCGAAGAATTTAATGAGGAGAGAAATTTGATTTTTTTAAGGATCTTATAAATAAGCATAAGAAAGCGATCGACTACGATCGAACGAGTATCTTGCGTACATTTTAAGGTCCACTTGACCAATTTCCACTATGATATCAGTGGGTGTCTTTTTCTAGCTGAAAAAGCAGTAGACATGGTTTAGATACCGCGCATAACATTTTAGTACTAAATTATGTATTTTATAAATTAATGAACTGTCATATTTATCACTCGTTAAACACACGGCGGTTATCGTTTAAAATTAGGAAAAAAAAGAGGAAACTCAGCATATTTCTTTCAATATTTTATGCGGAGAGCACATTATTTGTATTAAAAAGTTAACAGAACACACACACATATTTTATTTTTATAATTATCAAAAAATAAAAGCCTGACCTCTAATAATTGTTTGAAACATGTCGTTGATCTGCCCCNACTGTGATATTTATTACTCGTAAATACACGGCGGTTATCGTTTAAAATTAGGAAAAAAAAAAAGAGGAAACTCAGCATAATTCTTTCAATATTTTATATGGAGAGCACATTATATGTATTAAAAAAGTAACATAACCCACACACACACACATTATTTTTTATAATTATCAAAAAATAAAAGCCTGACCTCTAATAATTGTTTGAAATATGTCGTTGATCTGCCCCCTCCAACCACTCTTCCATAATCATAAGTGATTGTGTGGAAAGTAAAATAAATAAATAAACTCTTCCTACTGTCACACTTTCATGGCAAATGAAACGGACGATAATTAGTAAATCTGAAAAAGCGAAAATTAAACAACAAATCTTGATTTAAGAGTTCAGTATTTACTGAAAAATACGACAGAAGTCAAGATTTATTTGAAAAAAAGGTAAATTTGAATTACTTCATCTCTGGAGTTACACTCAAAGAAAGCGTCTCAACTCTCTTTCCATATTCGACAAGAAGATATACAACTATTATGTACATAAGAGATTTCTTTGACCATTTTCCCGAAGTATATAATTTATTCCATTTGTATTTACCGTTTCTTCTTCTTTTACAACTCTCATTCTCTTTTCAGCCCTGAAAAAGCCATCACATGATGTGCGAAAGCTCGGCAAATAACAACAACTTGACACGGTCCAACCCGAAAGAAGAAACGGTAAATACTTCTGACGACCGTCAAAGCCTACGTGAACATAATTCCATTTGTGTCCCAAAAAATTGAATGCCGTTTGTGCATACAGCTACTGGCAGTAATTACTTGCGGGTAGCCCCAAAGATGTCCGAACTGAAGAAGTTCAACTGTGAAGTCGCAACATTGGTACAAAATAATATTAGCGACGTCATAAAACTTATACTGAATCTTTGTCAACAAAAATATTAGCATTTTTTTTATTTTGATTTAATAAATGTTTTAAATAAAACCATTGTTTGTCTCAGTTTGTCTTCAGTTTTCTCTGTTTTTCATTTTGTATATTATAATGACAGTTTTAAAAGTGTACCTTGAAACCCGTAATGTTATAGTAATTCGTTTTAAATTAATGCCCTAAAATATTCTGTGATTTTTATATTCATAAAGGTTTTTGTTAAATTCTTCGTGTGACTCCATTAAATTTCGCGACATTAAAAAAAATAAAAAAATCTTCGTTGTTTCAGGCGCGGGGGTTCTAAAAGTGTTCTCCAAGCTAATTAAACGCAGATAATTACTTCCTCTCCCTCGACGGCAGCCCATTCTAGCTTGAAGAGGCGGGGGAATTCTCACACGGCAAACAGCTGTTCGCTCAGTTGTTTTCAGCTTCACGCAAATTGAATAAAGAGACTAGCGTGAAAAAAAAAACAAACAGAAATAAAATTCCCACCTTTTATTCTCAATATTCTACAATGTAAAAAATAATAACAGAAAAGGTGTGCCACCCAGGTAAGTAAGCTGAGCACATTTTCAATGATCAATTCAAGATGGACAGTGATGCCAGTTACTTGTACTCTTCGCACCTAGTTGTACTCTATCATATCGATCATAACAATCTGTTTGCGTAAAAATGATAAATACAATTGTATTTACCATTTCATCTTCCGGGTTGGACCGAGTCAAATTGTTGTTATTTGCCGAGCTTTCGCACATCATGTGATGGCTTCTTCAGGGCTGAAAAGAGAATGAGAGTTGTAAAGAGAGATTTTTAAAAATCCAGATGGTATATATTTACCATGTTTTATACACCAGATGGTGTATAATCCCGGCGCGGTCTTGTCCTTGGGCGAAGTCTGCCTTCCCATTGGTTGAATGTACTTCCCATTAAAAATCTCTCTTTACAACTCTCATTCTCTTTTCAGCCCTGAAGAAGTCATCACATGATGTGCGAAAGCTCGGCAAATAACAACAATTTAACACGGTCCAACCCGGAAGATGAAATGGTAAATACATCTGACGACCGACGAAGCCTACGTGAACATGTTATACAATTGTTTTAAAATTGAATTTTACATCAATAAAGATCAATAAACTTTTTCGTAATATTACGTTTGAAGAAGATCTACTTTTATATAATTCGGTTATCCCCTCCCTTCCACCACTTAGTCTATTTCTACTAAAAATGAATTTCATTTTTCTTTTTGCTGGGATTTGACGAAGTCAATTAGATATTAAAAGTCTGCTTCACACTTACTTAGCGTTTATTCGTGCTTAGCTGCTTTCGTATGGAACATCTACCATCATGAGTACGTCCTAGATAACTGCAGAGACTCTTTAAGTATAGTTAGTAGAGACGACCTCGCTGAACCTATATTTCACTCTGACAGAAGTCTTAAGTGGTCATGGTCAGTACAGAGGTTATATACACACATTTAAGATAATATAAGACCCCTGTATGTGCCTGTTACAATTCGTCACTACAAAGTTTGTACCTATTGATCTCTCAAAGCAAGCACATTCTGGATATACTAATATAAGAAAAAACCTGGCCGGCTGCTTAAGTGGATCTTTGACATTTGAAGATATCAAAAGTTTATATACATATATATTTAACTTAATTAATTTAATTTTTAAGACCTTTATTTAATAATAATAGGTGGTATAAGGTACAGCTATATTCCTACCTGAAGAAGGAATTAAATATTTCTAAACTGTCGGCATTCAAGTCTAGATTTTTACTTTGTGACCAACACCCACATTCAACATCCTCTGTTATAACCATTTTGAATACATTTATAATTGTAATATCTTCGTTGTTATATAAGTTACCAGCACATTTGAAGAACTTAATAGTTTAAGTTATTTTCATGTAAAATTTTTACGAAGAACGTTAATTAAGGAACTGATCACCCAGACGGACGAGCTCATGGTGGAACTGCGCTCCTTATTCGCACTTCCTATACTCATCATTTAATACCTTCCACTCCTACAGACTCGCTCCAATCCACTTCAGTGTCCATNAGTTATATTCCTACCTGAAGAAGGAATTAAATATTTCTAAACTATCGGCATTCTAGTCTAGATTTTTACTTCTGTGACCAACACCCACATTCAACATCCTCTGTTATAACCATTTTGAAGACGTTTATAATTGTAATATCTTTGTTGTTATATAAGTTACCTGTACATTTGAAGAACTTAATAGTTTATGTTATTTTCATGTAAAATTTTTACGAAGAACTTTAATTAAGGAAGAACTTAACATATTTAATTTCAATTGATGATCGCTTCTCCCACTCTACCTTCGCCAGCACAAACTTTATTAGTTAAGAATACTTTTTACTCTTATCGTTTTCTTTCGCTTTTTAATCAGGATTTTAATTATCTTCTTGTCATCCTCTCCGTCCTTCTCATTAAAAACTCCATAAGAAATCATTAATGAATTGCGAATAGAGGTTATAACGCGGAATTCGGCTTCCATATTAAAATTTTTTTAAGGGCGAGTATTAGGTCACATTAAAACTTTATATATACATATAT
>KZ808359.1:221851-232015 GCA_000696205.2 Oncopeltus fasciatus
TATATATATATATATATAATGATACTATGTATTAGTCGCCTTTTGAAAGGTTTCCTCGATGAGAAGAGTGATAATAGTATCAATATCTAGTCACCAGATTGCCACGACCAGGTGGGTTAATAAAGAGTGGGTGCTTCCAAGTATCGATCGAGGGTAAATCCAGAGGTTTCTGATCGATGAATCGTTACGTTGCAAATCTAAATATCGATCAGTCGTAGTGGGTGAAAGTAGTGTTCCCCGCCCACGCATTTTCAAAGGCGACTGACTGCTTTTATTACCGAGGTGCCCGAGTCCGAACGTTAATCCGTAACCAAGCTAAGGATCGAATCCAGCAAACCATTCTGAACTTAGATTTCAATACTAGAGTTTGGCTGTATCTAATAAAATATTACACTTTCGTTTTAATTGATAATTCTTTAAAACTAAATTTACCATTTCCTATTAATAAAGTTATAACTAAATTAATCGAGTAATTAATACTCAAAGTTAATTTTTTTATTAATAAAACTAAATAAATTTAACAGATTAAATGCTATGCTAAGATGATTTTAGTTGGGGTTCGGTCAAGTCAAATCCAAAAATACACAAATTTAAAAAATGTATTTTTTAATAAAGGATTCTTGACCGAACCCCAACTAAAATCATCTTAGAATAATATCTACGGTCAACAAACTCTCCTTTAAATGCTATGTTTTCAACTGAATTTATTATCTCTAATTAAAATAAACTATTGAAATTTATAACTAGAAATAGACATAGCGTTGTTTTGCAAATTTTGATAATTGGAATTAATTGAAAATTAATTTCCAGAAAATGGTTTTGAAGGATTCATATTCTTCCTCGTCTTTGATTATTTTTTTGGAACCACTATGTCCTTATATACTCAGATGTATGTAAAGTTTTTTTCGGGTTGGACTGTGTAAAGTTTTTGATGGTTCTCATGAGGTTCTCATTCTCTATTCAGCCCTGAAGAAGCCATCACAGGATGTGCGAAAGCTCGGCAACCATCAAAAACTTTACACGGTCCAACCCGGAAAAAACTTAACAAATTTATATGTTGTATGTAAAGTAAGGATAAGCTTGGACTTCGGACTCCAGGAATATACAAGATTCCCTGCTCCTGCGGAACTACTTACATCGGTGAGACTGGAAGGACGATCGACACACGCCTAAAAGAACACATTGCAGACATCAAACACGGACGTACAGAAAAGTCAGCTCTAGCAGAACATTTCGCTAACACCAGCCACCACATCAAATTCGAAGATGCTTCAATATTGGCCCGGGAAAACAACTACTATCGACGGACCATCAGAGAAGCCATCGAAATAGCGAAAAATCCTAGGAATATCAACAGGGAGGATGGATACAGGCTCAGCAAGAATTGGAAACCAGCGCTAATCGATAAGAGTGTCCAACCAATCGATAAGAGGGTCCAACCAATCGATAAGAGGGTCCAACCAATCGATAAGAGGATCCAGCCAATCAGCGAGCAGGAAAACAGGATCAACCAATGGGAAGACAGGCTTCGCCCAAGGACCGGACAGCGCCGGGTATAAATACCCCTGGATTTGAAGACAGCTCTCATTCTCTATTCAGCCCTGAAGAAGCCATCACATGATGTGCGAAACCTCGGCAAATAACACCAATTTGACACGGTCCAACCCGGAAGAAGAAACGGTAAATACAAAAGGAACGGATTTCGTCAGGTTTAAGACTGCATCACCGCCATGTGGAAATTTGCAAATCCTGTAACGTTTTGAACCACCGAAAATTATTTACTTCAAAAGCGAAATTCGAAATCTGTTGTCAAAAACTTAATGTAATTTAAACCACTATAGGAATAAATCGAACTTAAAACAAAACGCAACAATGCAACAGAGAACATTCAAGCATGGTATGATTGGGCATTTTTACAACCACAGCATTAACAAAATACTCTTAACGACTATAATAAAATATAATTTAAAGAAAACAATCAGAAAGTTCAAACCCAATAATTTCACTGGTGTTAATGGCCATCAGAAAGTCACGCTATAATAAAGAAAAGAAAGCCAACAGGTCAATTTAGTGTGAGGGGGCGTTAGCATAGATGGTTACATTGCGGAGGCAGCAGCTAAAAGTGGTGGGATCACAATTCGTCAGGGGAATAACCAGAAGAGAAGGTTACAAAAAGCGCACAACTGAGATATATAAGTGCATTACTGTGCGCTCTAGCGGAATCAATTTTCTTACATAGCTTTCTACATTCATACTCTTGATATAACATTGCAATTATTGATATTATTGCAATTCTCTATTATACTAATTTCAATTATTATTGTTTTCTCACGATATTGAATTTCTACAGCCCTGAAGATGGCTTACAATGTAAGCCGAAAAGTTGGCAGATAATCCTTTATTAAAAAATACATTTTTTTTTAAATTTGTGTTTTTTGGATCTACCTTGACCGAACCCCAACTAAAATCATCTTAGAATAATATCTACGATCAACAAACTCTCCTTTAGAACTAACAAACTCATTTTTACACGTTCATAAGCATAGATGGCGCTTATAAAGTAATATCTAAAAAGCAATTTCGACAGATATAAGGTTATTATGAGGTTAAGCCCTAAAATATTCTCTATATTAGTATTATTGTCTTCTAAAATTTCAAGAAGATATTGTTCTCCATATTGATTAACATTTTTTACTGCTCGTAATGGATACATGATCATTGATAATTAAAGAAGTAACAGTAAGAATATAAGTAAAAAGAAACATTTTTTTTTTAAATTCAGTGGCTACTTTATTCTGCACCCCTCAGAGAAGATACATAAATATGAGATAAGGGGGAGAGAATTCTGAATTGAGAAATGCNTAAGGTTTTTATTTATTATAATTTGGTTCATCAATTTCAGAATGAATGTAGCTTAGTAATTCTTATCACAGTAGTATAGTTCTAACGCTATGATATTGGATCTAATTTAATTTTAACATTTATGATTTGTAAACATGGACGTAATGTCTGATCACTCCTTGACTGAAACCTTTATTAAATGTTAAGTGTTATTTTCCAAAGCATGAGTTCTCTTTAATGCTTAATTAAATATAGAACGTATCAACTTCCAGAGATGTGATAGTCCCATATCTGCTGTTATCAAAGTGGCATTTCGCAGACACGAAATGCCTCTTTGATAACAGCATATGTAACCTACCTGGAGATGACACCTGTCATCTCCAGGTAGGTTACATATGGCCAGGTGTCGACACAGAAAACAGTGGATCCAGCCTGAGGTATTGAATGCGGAAGACGGTCGATAGCCCATTAAAGGACATTAATAGGACTCGGATCTATGGGACATCCCCCTCCCCTGTTCGTCCCAACCATATTTACCATGGTCCTTCATGATTTACCATTGTCCCGATATGGGGTTGTTGGCGACCCTGTACTTCAGTGGACATTTGATCTACATTTATGCACGTATGAAGAAGTGACATACGGAATTCGATTGGTGTAAAAGCAAATTTATCAATGAGACTCAATAAAATAGCCTTAAGTAATCATTGACTAGAGCTTTCATAATTGATCACTGGAGAGCACTAGTAGTAGTAAAGTCAATTTATTTCTCTTTCAAAATAACATTAAAGTGAAAAATCTATATAAAATCAGTATTTAAGTATTGCTTGGGTAACCCTGTCAGAGTTACATTTTAAGTCTAATTATAAAAATTACTAAAGAAACATTTACACTTAAATAATATATAAAATAAAATTGTACTTAGTAAATAGATGGACACTTATAAAGTATTTTCATTTTAATTTGAATCGTACAGAGAGATAGAAAAAATCTTTACACCTCAGCCGGGAATCGAACCCGGGTCTTCCACTTAGCACAGCCGCCCGGAAAGTAGGAGACTCGGGTTTGATTCCCGGCTGAGGTAGTGAGATTTTTTTTTGGCTTCCTGAACGATTATAATTAACAATGATATGTGGGATTATAAATACCATCATGATCTGTATTTTTATTTTATTTCAAAATATTGATATAAAAATGAAAGTGAGGCGCTATTTCACTATATATTCAGCACTTGCACTAGTTCATCCCCCCGTAAAATATGATTTTCAGGATTGGGCAGACAGCTAGGAAGTGGAGTGTGTCCTCAGTTTGCAGAGGGAGCAGTGGATTCTGTCATATCTGCTTCTAGCCTTGCAGTTCAGGCTTAACGTCTCCGTTCTAGTCCTGATGATGACTCTGGAAAAATTTAGCGAGAGATTCCTCGTCAAAGTAGAGCTCTTTGTAGAAGCAATAATACATCGCTCGAGACTCGCCATTCTTCTCTCCATCGCCTCTAAATTCGTAACCACCATTTTCACTTGTATGCAATCATGTGTTCCTTATCTGTATCAAAGAATTTCTTGTCTGAGCAGATATCTATCAATTATTCTATGAAATCCTTATGCAAGTAAATTTCGTTATCAATTATTTTTCCTGCCACTTTCCAAGTCATTCTACTTTCAGAATTCAGTATTTTTAATGTGTTTGATATGTAGAGATAGATGGAGAGAGTAAAGGATTTGTTCCAGTCTCTAAAAGTATATCATAATTCGGAGTATGAGGTAATATCATATTTATATCATAATCCTTCATAAGCCTTCGTATGCCTTCTGTTACTGCACACCTGTTCCCCATTAGCACTATACAGTCCGCTGCATCAAATAGCCAGGAACTTGGCGGATATTGACTCTTTCCTTTAGATGGAATTGATTTCCATCAACTATTAATAGCATACTTTACCGTTACTGCCTTCTGTTGTTTGATTTTAATCTGAAAGCAACAACGTTGAAGTATGTTCTCTAATATTGAAGAATAACTACTTAGAGTTTTCACAAGTAATTATATTTTAAACCTTTGATATTATTAGAAGAGAATTTTTCGGGCTTTGGTCAAGGTTGATAATAAAAAAATACAATTTAAAAAAAAAATGTATTTTTTATTATCTGTTGATGTTTCGGCTTTCATTGTAAGTCATCTTTAGAGTTATTTTAGAGTTATCATGAAGTAAAGAGAAGACGTGTTATCAGCTGGATCAAATCTCCATGACTTAGGTAAAATAATCTTTAATCTGATAGACTTAGATAAAAAAATGTTTTTTTTTTAAATTGTATTTTTTTAGATAAACTTAGACCTAGTTTATTGACTCTAGTTCAAATAGATTATTTAAAGGTTTTATTTTAGTGTAAAGATAATTTAAATAAGTCGGGTCCTATAAGGAGAAAAAATAATAAAAAAGGTTTTAAGTGGAACTTGAAGTAAGCCTTCACTTCCTTTCTTCTTGTTTAACGACTGATTTCTTCTGTTTTTTTACAAATTTTGGTTGTCATTTATCGTTTGCAGTTTACGACTATGAGTTTTAGCATTAGACAGACTCAAACTCACAAAAACACATATGTGTATTTATTTATATAGTGATGTTGAAGGTAGGATTAAAAAAAAAAACAATACATTTAATTATGATTTATTAGTGTTTTTTTTTTATTTTTGAACTTTTGATGAGTGTCTCTTTGGAACAATTATCTATTCATTTACTTATAACTATTCTGTGAAATATTGGTTTCCATCTATTTGCAACTTCTGGCCAATTTAATTGCGATTCTTTTATAAATTGCAATCAATAAATTATATCTATAATCCCTTAGTAAACTATACGTATGAAATTCAAATTAACTATTGTCAGGTGATGTATAGTTGAGGACTTGAAGGACATAACTCAAGTATTGCAACTTAGAGGTCGGCAAAGTTTGGTCGCTAGAGTTCACAACTAAAGCCGACCTACAAAGCCCTTCATAGACTTCTCCAGTCCTGATTAAATCCCTTTGTTAATCTCAGGTTCATCATTTCCTCTTCCATCCCTTCCAGCTGTATGCTACCTCCTCCATGTATTACAATAGAATACAGTTTTACCTATAAAAAATAAATAATAGAAGCCTGTTACACATTAGCTGTGTAAACTCAGCAAATTCTTATATTTAGAACAATGACTTGTACTCATAATACTTAGATCTTTGGTTAAGAATATTAAATAATGTTAATGAGAACTTTAATATCCTTAAAATATTTAATTAAGGGATGAAGAAGGGCGAGAAATCTCCCCGAAAATTTTACTCATGGCAATTTTTCCTTTTTTGTGTTCACTACATGTTCTCACTTAATATATATATCTACATGTTCTCCCACATGTTCTCACTTCCTTTATATATATATATATAAAGGAAACAATTTTTTGGCTAACACTTCATTGTATTTTCTCATATCTTATTTTATAGTATATGATTTTATACTTACTATTGATCTCGAATTTTTATAAGAAGTAAAGGTGGGGCATTGCAGCAAAATGTTGTTTTTAGTCCAACAATAATTTGAAAGCAGACGATTTAATGTGACGAATAAAGGTATTATTTAATGAATGAGAAATGTTTCTCATTAGATGAAATCGAAACCATAGGAAGTTGGAATTGAGTATTCAGATTTAAATACCACAGGAGTATATACGAATTTGAGGGGGTAGAAACCAGCTGGCAGGAATCTTCTTTATTTGGAATAACAATGCTGAAGGGGAAATATTTCCCTCACGTGAAACCTCCCCTATGTGTTGGGGGTTGGGATCCATTAACTAATGAAGGCAACATTTTTAATTTTTAATTTTTTTGGCAATGCAAGATTTTTAATCCATTCTCGAAATGTACAAGAGTGGATGTATAAATATCTTAGTACGTCCATCAAATCCACACGGTGGTCATCAAGATTCATTTCTGCAAGCTTTGTTATGATATTCAATATGTGCACAACCATTTTGCAAACTCTCTCAGGTTGCACTGTTTTATGATTCAATTAAATAAAAAAATGGATTTTTGTGAAACTATGAGCATATATAGTTTATACAAGAAAAGCAAGGAAGCCAAAAAAAAATCTTACTACCTCTGCCGGGACTCGATCCCGGGTCTTCTGCTTTCCGGGTAAGTATGCTGACCACTGAACCACCAAGGCATGCTAGATTTTCTCTTCAACTCTCCGCAGTTTCTTCTGAGTCTAAACTCCCTAGTAAGATGAATATATCGTCTTATACTCGAAGGAACGAACGTTGTCTGCTATTTGTTAGACTATCGATTTTAACTATATTTCTTTTTAAAATGATTTAAGTTCATCCTACATTTTTTTTCTGGCTTCCTTGCATTTCTTGTATAAAATTTAACGTGGAATTAAATACCACAACTAATATCATTATTTAAAAAAGCTATATAGTTTAGTGATTTTTTTTTTTTTTTTAAGAGACGTTTAGTTTCGAAACAGGAATAGAGGGTCCTATAGACAAGAGAAAATTGATTCTCCGGAAGAGAATATATTTTTCTTTTTCAGCTATTAATGAATCTTTTTTTTGTTTATATTTCATATTTATGGTACAACTTTTATTATGATTTTTACGTTTTCACAGTTTTCACTATATTGAATATAGATTAATATAGGGTTATTAATATTGCAAGAAGAATATTTTGTTGTTGAAAAAAAAAATAACGTTCTCTGATTTCTTTCACTGTTAACTTGGTAATCTCTCTGATGGTTGTATACAAAAAAAAAGTGATAATGAATAAAAAAGAATTAATTAGTGAAAAAATATGTGGCTGAAATTCAAGACATTTATACATAAATATATAAATAGAGATAAAATCCCTTCAGTCATATTGAAATGATTTTTAAATTTTAAGCAGCTCTTTAAAATTTAAAAGATTTTCAACGAGTTTGTCTGCGCCGTCATCTGGAAAATAAGCCATGATCTCTCTTACTATTACGTTCTAATAACTTTAGGTAGCCGTTCGTAATTCTACTCTGGCGATTNAACAAGTGTGGTTTTATTTGCTTATAAATAAATCCCACAATCCGGCTTATATAAATTTTTCTAAATTAAATTTAGCACTCAGTTTTAGCTTTTAAAAGTAAATAAATTTTTGATTTGTTGTTTAGAGATCAGACCCATAGGAGTGACAATTATATTCCGGAAAGTACACAGGCAAATATTCATAAACAGTGATACTAAGGAATGTGACGGACATTTTTTTTTTCTATAACACTTTGTATATGTGTAATAGTAATTAGTAAGTTGTAGATGCAATACATATCCAGGACTATTTATGACCAACTCAAACGTCAATATGAGTACACTGTAATATAAGAGCGAATAAAGTGTTGATAATTCCCGAGTATTCCATAGCAAAATCGAGTTTTTTTTTTTTGGTTTCTTTTTATTGTTTTTTTTAATCTGGTAGGTGAAAAAGTGTAAGACAAAAGCGACACCAGTATGAGAAGAGGAGGGAGAAGAGAGACGTGACTTCATTATCCTCTATCCGGATAGGTACAAAGAGCCTAGCCGATATCTTCTCTTCACGCCGTACGAACAATACCGAATAAAAACGTAACACATCCCATTCATGTTTTTCCCCCTTCGACTGTAGGCTTTGCGAATCCTGATAAGACTGCCTTTCAATTTAAGCGAAATAAGAATTGAATTTTAAGCTAAAAATTTAGCAGGTTTTTGTTTAAAAACCCTATCGAATAACACAAGAGAAAAGCTAAAAAGGTTATCCTCTCATAAAATCTCCTATAAAAAGATGAAATTTTTGTATCTTCTTTAATCCCATGATCAGCTAAATTATTTCAATAGTATACAATTAGAATGAAAGTAAATCAAACTGATTAGTTATTCAAAGTTATATATTTAATTTATCAGATATTCCACACGGTTATCAATTTATTTATATCTTATGAACATTTTCAAAAGAAACCTTAACCATCCAGCATAAGGAAGGTAAAACTATGATCTCGTTCATATATTTCAATTATATATTATGCATTCCAGCGCTCTTGATATTTAAAATAATGAAATTTAATTGTCTATTTATTCTTCCTCGTGCTATGCGTTAAAAGAGTTCATCAATAGCTCAAATTACACTATAAAAATCTATGTAATAGTTCATAATAGAAAATATTATAGAACAAAAAAAGCTTTAAATGTAATTTTAAAAAGTTTATAAGGTCTTACATTTATCAAAAAAACGTATATTAAGAAAGACATAAAGATATCTAAGAAAGAAATTATTAGTGTTGGGTGGGCCTTATATTTTTAAAATATAGAAATCAAAATCGGTATTCAGACTTTTCATTGCAAAATTCTGAGTTAATGGATTCTTAGTTAATATGCATATGTATGAGATAAGGTGGGGGGGGGAGAGGTTAAATAATACCAAAACTTATAATTGTAATATTTTAGTTGTTATTTGTGTTACGAAGAACTAATTTAATTTGCTGATATTCATAATATATTCGATTTATTATTATCTATTCAATTTACGAAAAATAGTCGTTAAGAATTTAAGAGTGAGCGATTCTCTCACTCTTGATTTTTGGAGAGAGTCCAGTCCCACGCTTGCTGTTCATACCTTTCATGTTTATAGTTCCCTTCGGTTTGTAAATTGAAATTCATCATTTATCTCATTATAAGTCACCCCCACCAATGAAACATGGTAAATTCGCTTATCACAGTACTTACTTTTCTTAATAGCCAATATTAATAATAATAATAAAAATTTAGTCAATAAATACCTTAAATCTTAGTAATCAGCCTTTAGTTTCAAAATTGAATCCTCTAGATATAATGTTGCATTACAATATGTCTGAACTATCCCTTAAATTTCTCTCTAATTTCTCCTTGCACTTTATATATGTTATGGCTGCCAGAGCTGTGAAAATGACTGATTTATCACCAGTTTTGAAAAAAAAAAAAGGTATTACTTCTCTCACATTTTGTAATTCTTTCTTATTGGGTGTAAAATAGTGATGGGGGGAGGGGGGTGTCAGTGGCTGGTGTTTGTCGTTAATTGATTGTTCTCCCAACCCAACAGCTGTCGACATGTCGGACACCGGCAGTTACAGCCTTTGTGCCAGCTGTCTTATCGGGGAAAAACATCCAATGCGGATCTATCAATGGGAAACATGAGTAGGAAATAAAACTCTCATATAGATTAGGTGGAAAATGAAAATGCCGTAAATGAGAAAATATTGAAGTAATTAGTAGATTTTTTTTTGTTGGGGTTCGGTTAAGGTTGTTGCAATACTTGCAAAAATGTCACC
>KZ808360.1:26137-46716 GCA_000696205.2 Oncopeltus fasciatus
GTGATACAGTTCTCACTTTTAGCTGAATAATAATTTCACCCGGAAGTTGGCTCATCCTACGATATTATTATGCTATATTTCAAGTGTAACAACCTGTGTTTAAAAGTTAGTTTTTAAAGATTGCTTGTGAATACAAACTGTCACGTGAGCGTATTATTACGTATAATTAATTAGCTTACCTCACAAACCTTTATTACTTAAACTAATAATGTTAATATTAAAAAAAAAAAACTAATAATTTAGGTAATATTTTGAAAGTGGTATTAGCATTCCCCCTTTTTTTTTTTTCATAAAAAAAAACAAAACAACAATATTCCTGCAATATTGGCATTCATGCAAGCATGTAGAAATATTATAAAAAGTTGCTTTAGTAATTAGACAACTTAACACAATTTTTTGCGGCTTAATTAACGTATTTATATTATATTTATTATATATTTAAAAAAATTACAAAATTTACTTTACAGTCTGATGAAAATAGTGGCTTTCGCTTGACGCCTGCTTATTGAATATCATAAATTATGTACATATACATATATGGTTATCTTATCTATGGCGGGAGACTTAAATGAAAGCGAAATGAGTTTTTGAAGCACATCCATTTATTTATTCAAATATTTGTGAAAACTAATCTGTCAATTCGATATGTGTAAACAGCTATCAGATAATGATCAAATTTATAGATCCGCTCTTGATTGCACTTTCTGCTAACACGTTTATTTAGCAATTTACCTTTATCTTTAAGATGATTTTATCTAAGAAATTCCGATGAATTGGGACATTGCTTTTCCTTGCCAGTGTCATATCAAGAAAATATTCTCCCAGCTACGTTTCAGAAGAATGAGCTTAGAAAAAGAATATTTACCTAGTAAGTACACTTATTTACTAAAAGTAAGAACTTATTTCTTAGACAGTTTCAACGTGCTTTCTTTTATTAAGTCTGATCTAGGCTTTCATCAGAACTGAACTAATTACATTTCAACGACAAATCTGCTTCCTAAAATTAGTCTGGAGATTTTTGTTCAATAAGCTTAATTTTATAATAATACGTACCTATTAAAAATCTTTCAATCTTAAGCCATTCGCGTGAAGAAAACTTGCCCTAAAAACTGAACGAAAATTTTTTACATTATTAGATAGTACTTTATAGATTATTATAAAGTAAAATTTATTACTTGGTGGTATTAGAAACTTTACAAGAAAGCTCACTAAAGAAGTTTTTAAGTGGTAATTTTATTACAGTAATCAAAAATATCTTACTCCTTTGAACTATTAATAAGAGAAAATGACAATAGATTATCCATAGAGCATCATCAAATATCCCTTTAAAGGGTAAAAGGGGACCTACATTTACTGCAACAGTTATCAAGCAAGTCAAAGGAGTGTTAGACTTCTGGGTTTACGATAAGGGTTGAAATGAACAATGTACATTTCAATTTTTCAGAAGAAGAGAACCAGGTTTTATGTAACTTTCATGATTTTTTAACTCCTTTAACTGAAGAAGTAGATGCAGGTTGACATTTTTCAGGTCATCAGTGATTAATGAACTAAGAATGAAAACTTTTGTTAAGTTGTAGTTTGACAAAATTTTAACTTCACTGCACTGTCAAATTGAGAATCTCAGACCTCTCTATAATTATAGCACTTGATAAAAGTTAAAGTTTTGGAATTAAATCAAATCAGTGTGTTTTAAAAAACAATGGATACTTATATCGGGGAATATCCAAAAATGTAAATAATTATGAAGTATAATATCTATAACTTTATTTTATTTATTATTTCTTTATTTTATCTCTGTAATCCCAATTTGTCAGGTGTCAGTTTTATTATATTTAATACATTAAACCTATTGATAATTTATTTTATAGAACTTGATTTTAAAGTAATTAATATATTAGTTTGAAAAAGTCAGGTTATTTATTTTGTGACTTAATTTATGCTTTAATTGTTAAAAATTAGGCCCAGAATATAAAATTTATCAATCTACTCTTTAATGGTGAATTGTGTTCTAGATTTTACTGATGAACACAATAGCTATGGCTACTTGCTATTAATTTTCCTTCAAGATTTAATGGGTTTTAAAAGAAAACTTTAAATTAAATTTCTTAAAATTATNTTGAAAAAACATCCAAATTATTGAGTATACAGTATTCTATATTAAATAAAATGTAACTTAACTGAGTATCTAAGTATAATAAGCCTTATTAGTAATCTTATTATGCGCCTTTTATTATTTAGCATAAAAGTTGGAAAATTAGACTTACATTAATTGTGTTTTACATTTTAACTACATTAATTATAACTCAAATAATAAATAGCTATTTTTTAATGAATTGAAGGGCAATCGAGGTTTCTCTCATTGCAGAAATTAAAATATTTATTCATAAAATATATTTGACCGTAGATATTATTATTGGATTTTTTTTTTGTTGGGGTTCGGTCAAGGTAGATCCAAAAAAAAATACAAATTTTAAAAAATGTGTATTTTTGAAATTATCTGCCAACGATTCGGCTTACATTGTAAGCCATCTTCAGGGCTATCATGAAGGTGAGAGGGACGTCATGTCCCAAAGATCACATTTTCATGTCACTTAGGGACACAACGTCCCCTCTCGCCTTCATGATAGCCTTGAAGATGGCTTACTATGTAAGCCGAAACGTAGGCAGACAATTTAAAAAATACACACATTTTTTAAATTTGTATTTTTTTGGATCTACCTTGACCTAACCCCAACTAAAATCATCTAATAAAATTAATTTAATTTAATTTTTTCCTCTCATAATTATTCTAATATTTTTATTGATATTCCTGAAATACTATCTGTTGCTGGTTAAATATAGAAGTATGATAAATAATAATTAATGGATAAGTATGTGATTTTTTTTTCCATTTATTCTGTTTTTATATATACATTAAAGAAAAAAGAAAATACACTAGAGGCCCAGAGTAAACCAGTTAAGGTTTACATGACCCATTAGATGCCTTAAAATACCTTGAAATGCCTTAAAATAATTTTTTTTTTTAAGTATGAACCTAGATTCATTTACATAATCAACAGTTTAAAATAAAATTTAATATTCATATTTGAATAAATTTTTCCATTCTGACTTTACCTATTTAAAAAAAAATCCCTTTCTTTGGAATTTCTGTAATAGAATTTTTTTTTTTTTTTCTGTGAATACATGCAGGACTTTATCCTTACCAGATGTGCTAGTGATAGTAAATGCCCAAGGATATATGCGTATTAATTATTCATTAACTGTGATCACCGAATTAAGTACTTTAATGTTTTTGATAAATTTGATTTTCCTAATATTTTTTTCCCTTTTGTTCTAATAGTAACTTCAAAGAGGAGACCAAATTTGAAAGTCCAGCGTTATGGGCAGATATTTTTAGCAGAGTACGTTGCTACCTCTCTCCTCCTCTTTGCAGTTTGCTTAGGGTGTATGGATGGGACATCAAAAACACCCCTTTCACCTATCCAGTCACCCCTCACTTCAGGCTTTGCTGTTGCTACCCTGGTGACGGTAAATTACTTTTACTATTTTGTGTGGATAGAGCACTTATTTTAAATCCATATTAAATTTTAGAAATATACATAACTGCATTGAAGGCAGCCTTTTGATATAATTTATCAGGGAGATGCAGGTTTCTTTTAATGAATATAATTATATTCCCCAGTTTTCACAATATTTTATCTTTACAGATATAACTTCATAATTTATTTATATACATAACTTCATAATTCATTTATATACATGTATAAACAAATAAGCTAATATAATAAATGCAACTAATATTATTATATTATATTCTTATTATATTTAATTAATATAATATGTATATATATCACCATTAACATATGCTAGCAAATACACACATACATAAAAGAAAATTATTAGCATACATTAATATTTATTTAATACGACAGATAAGAGAACATGGGGAAGACCAACCTTTACTTATGCAGTTGTTAAAGGATAGTTAGGAATTAAAGAAAGATATAACATTTTCTTAAATTAGTAATTAAATTCTTTCGCCAGTGCTAGTTGGTAGTTTCAATAGTCCCTTTTATTTTAATTTTATTTTTATTTAAATAATTCTAGATTCCTCTGTTGCTTCAATTCAAGTTACTTTTTAGTAACTAAATATTTTTGACTAAATATTTGTCATAAAATTTTTCAAAAGTTGTTATACAAGAAAAAAGCTTAAGATATCTAAAGGTTTCCACCTCTTTTTATAAAAGAAAAAAATGTTTTGCCTAGAGAAAAATAAAATAAATAAAAACACAATTACCATATTTTAAATTAAAAAAACTAAAAGGAATATAAATTTAAAATATGGATCAATTTTAACAACAATAGGTATGATCTGGAGAAGTAACATGATGTTTTAAATTCAATCATACAAAAATTAAGATGATATATGCTACTGTTATTGTTAAAAACCTTTAAACAAAAAAGCACATCATACCTAATTTATTAAATAATATTTAAATTAAATATCATTAGGTTGATCCTCCTTTTTGGTTGATCAAAGCAGGATAATGTTATGGCAATTTTGCATACAATCTTTTCATTAATTGGCAGTAGAGCTTATAATTCATACAGAATCCATCATAAGCAAATTTATGATGAATAATGCCTTCAAAATTTCAAAAAATGCATAGCATGGATTTTTTTTTTCAAATTGCCTCCTTCCAGCAAACTGAAAACAGTTGACAGATCTAACATTTGCTTGTGGGTATTGAGATATTACCAGTAAACCCACTTTTCAACACAGGTGATAATCTTATGATAAAATGTCGTGTCAGAATGGTCTTTTAAGGATGGTAAGTATTAAATAGGATTAAAATGTTTATAATCCTTGAAATCTTGAATTTGGTAAAATGGTCATTTTAATTATACACTCCATTATGTCAATAAAAGATAAGACTCTTTGGTTGAATGTTGCAATGATTTCATTGTAGCCAAATTGTTTATTTTAAAATTTCTGAAAGAACTTATTCATTTCTAGTTAGTTTATGATTCAAGGTAGAGTATTATTTAAATTGCTATGTAGAGCATTTATTATGTTGATTCCAGTTATTATTACTGGAATAGCAGGCACCCAATATTGAATTTTGATTGTTATTTTATATATTATAGTATATTACCCAACTTTTAGTACTAATTGTTATTCATTCGTTAGTAAAAATCCCAAATAGTTCAGTTTTTTTTAAATGAAAAGAGTAAAGAAAAAAAAATAAAGAAAAAAATTGTATGTTGCCAGTGAAAATTCAAATATAGCAGATTCTAGTATTCTGACAGCAATTCTTAGGAATTCAACTGAAAAATATAATTTTACAACATTTCTGTTTCATTTTTAAGAATAATCTAGAAGATATTTAGGAATTTAACTAGTAAGTTTACTTTTTTCAAATTTTTCACTATATATGGTCATTCCTAAAATTTAGTTGTATTTTTTGCAGATTTTCGGGCATGTTTCTGATGCCCACATGAACCCAGCAGTGACAGCATGCTTCTTTGCTCTTGGAAAAATTGATATACCAACTTCTTTTATTTATTTGGTAGCAGAAATGCTTGGAGCTACAACTGGAGTTGGACTTTTGAAGGTATTGAAAATAACTGAAGAAAAGAATGTACAGTGAGACTTATTCTAAGTAATGATAGTTTCATGATTGTTCTGGCTGATTACATACTATTTAATCTCAGAAGAATCCTTCTATTCTATATATTTCTCTATATAAATATTTCTATGGTGGCTATGCAACTACCTGAACTATGTCATGTTGTCAAACAGAATTACAAATCATAAACTGCTTCAAAAACAACAACAAAAATTTTCTAGTTCTTATTTTATTACTTTTCAAATTTAAGATGAAATAATCAATTTTATCTTGTATACATGAAATTTCAAAGGAGAGGATAATGAAACTTGCAGTGGCTTACCCTGAGCTATCTGGGTAGTCAACTTAGGGCGCTCATCTATTCATCCATTTTCCTTAATGTTGTCCTTTGTATGTCTTTGTCATAAAAATATTATAAGCAACGAGAGATAAAAATTAAAAGAGTATTATATTTTACTCTGATTATGCTTTAAACACATTTTGCATGAAATTTATAACACAGGTGTTTACCATTTTCTCTTCTCCTAAACTTCTTATTTGAGTTTGATGAAGTCAAGAGTAATTTAAAACTTAAAAAATTAACAAACAGATTAAATTGTTTCATATTATAATATTTGGGCAAGTCTTAAAAGACAAATTTTTAAAATAACCCTTTTTAAAGGTCTTTAAATGTTGTATTTATGAAATATTTGACAGTATTCATTATTATTAATAATAATNATTAATAATAATAAATATATTTATGTGAAGTGTTAGAAAATTTAATTATTTTTTAAGCAAATATTTTTTTTAAATTTAGAGTTAAGCAGAATTCTTAAGAATTTTTTATGTTTTGAATGAAATAACTCAAGGAGTAGTAGTGTTCAAGGAGCTTGGGATAAATAAAAATGCCTAAAAATAATACATATACATCTAATTCATAATGGATTGTGTTTTTTAGTACCACTGGATAAAAAAAAATTGCCAAGATAGACTTTTGCAGTTACTCTATAAATATATTACTACTATTTTTTTAGTTATTTGTATTATTTTTATAATAAATTTTCAGGGACCTTTGAGATTTCCAATTTTTCCTAGAAACCAAAATGCTATGAATTAGAATCGTACAGGGAGCTAGAAAAAAAACTCTCTATCTCAGCCGAGGAATGTCATCATGATTCAAAATGCTATGTTTTAAGTTACATGTAACTGTAAATTTCATCATTACTGGAATGAAGTTCCTACTTTCACCTTTTCATGAAAAGATATTGTCTATTAGGATTTCATATATTTACACTCTCCATTATAGTAGCATCTTTCTTAAATCATTATTAGAGATCATTTACATACACCAAGCCTTCACTGAATCCTTGTTTCATTAATTACAATTATTTTAGCAGGTTAACTTAACATGGTTCGAAAATGTGAATCGTCACTATCTTCCAAATTTTAAGAACATAAACAATTTTTTTTCCCCTGCAATATGCATAACATTAGTATTAATTAAGTAGCTTAAGATTATTGATCAAAAGACTCAATTGATTTCTCAAAAATAAATTGGTTTTAATAGAGAATTAGTTAGGTTCCAGTCAAGGTTGATAAAAAAAAAATACAATTTAAAAAAAGTGTATTTTTTATTATCTGCCGACATTGTAAGCCATCTTCAGGGCGATCATTGAGGCAAGTGGGGTAAAAAATACACTTTTTAAAATTGTATCTTTTTGGATCAACCTTGACTGAACCCCAACAATTTCTCTACTAATGATCTCCACGGTCAAAAACTCTCCTTTTGAAGCAAATTTATTTTTTCCTTTACATTGATTATCTCTTTTTATTATTTTTTTTTTTAATTTATAGGCACTAGTTCCTTTTAGTATTTTAGAAAGGAATCCTGGGCATTGCGAGACAAATGTACATCCTGAAATGTCTATGATATCTGCAGCTATTTTTGAATTTATAATTACAAGTTTGTTGATACTTCTAATCTGTGGACTTATTGATGTAAGAAGCAGTGCCAAACAAGATTCTGCTGCTATTAAATTTGGCTTGGCTATAACTGGATTGAGTTTTGCTGGGGTAATTATTTCTTCATATTTTCCATGAAGTTGCTTGTTTAAATTATTTTTAATAGTAAAAGGAGTTATTTAATTATTATTCCCTCAGATGTTTGAAATATTTCGTATTTATGAATGTAATCTTGCATGATTACTGTAAAATAGTAATATAAGAATCGTGTGAGAATGGTCGGGGTTCGGCCAGGAAGAAAAAAATATACACCACAATTTGGAGTAATATTTTTATTTATGCCAACGTTTCGGCTTAGCTAGTAAGCCATCATCAGGGCAATGGTGTTGGGTGGAGAAATCTCCCCAGGGCGGTGTCTGTTCACATTGTAAAGNCTCCACCCAACACCATTGCCCTGATGATGGCTTACTAGCTAAGCCGAAACGTTGGCATAAATAAAAATATTACTCCAAATTGTGGTGTATATTTTTTTCTTCCTGGCCGAAACCCCGACCATTCTCACACGATATTCGAGACGGCCAACTAATCATCAACCATAGTATAAGAATGATATACTGAAATTAGTAAAATACTAGTCTACTTGTGGTTTCCTATTCATTCATCGTATAGCATCTTTCTTCGAATAGGTTGGTATGAAAGTTGTTAAATTCTCTAACATGAAGAAGCAATTATTTTAAGAGGAAAATACTAGAAAGTAGCTAGTGGTATTTTTTAGAATTTTTTGCCTAATTTCACCTCATAAAACACATTTTACATCATGACTTTTCTTAAAAGAAATTAGAATTTTTCTTTTAACTTATGTTACCTTCTATGTAGGAATTATCAAAGTGAAGTGAAAATTTAAAAATCTTAGTGTTGTCGGCAGACACATACTTAGAAAAAAGGCAACTGGGAAAAGAGCCCCAAAAGCCTATGGTATTTCTTTGTCAATTATGTGACAGGCAAAAAGGGCCTGGGATTGTGAAGGGTTGGCAGCAGATAGAGCCGGCAATGTCGGGCGACACTCCTCTAAACTCCAGTGGTCATCCCTAATCTCGCACACTATAATCACTCCATTATCTCTTACTGGCCCATATATTCTGCATAAGATCTTCCTCTTTAAAATAAGAGATCCTTTCTGTCCTTACTGTTTAGGGTCCATGTTTAGGAAGCTTATGTTTAGGTCTTATTTGTGTTTTGTAAAGGTGGACTTTTATCTTACTACTTATGAGCTTGCTTTTTAACTGTTTCAACAGACCAAAATAGCATCCGTTAGTAGATGTGATCCGATGCATAATTTCAATAGATACATTATTTCTGGGTGTGTGAATTGAATAATCTATTTGTTTCAATAGATCCAAGGTATGTGAACTCCTTCATTATTTCAATTGTACACAATCCTATAAACACTTGTCTTTCCTGGGGTCTGTCACTTCCAGTGTACATGTATTTTGTTTTGCGCTTATTAATAGCCAGACATATAGGTGCAGCAGCTCACTGCAGCTTTAAGAAAACATCAGAAAGTTAAGAATATAGGATTGTGCCACAATGTCTAGGTCATCCGCATAACTGAGCAACTGATCTGTTGAATATATTGCAAGTATTCTGGAAGCCTGCTTCTCTACAACCTTTTCCAACATGAAGTTTTTCTTGACACACATATTGTGAGTACCAGGTCATAGAGAATGCTATGCAGCTCCTGCCCACTGTACTTGAACAATTCAGCAGACAATCCATCCTCACTTGGGGCTTTGTGATTTCTTATTTTCTGAATTGGTGGTTCAATATCTTCATTTCCTCCTCCCAATATGGGTTCAAAAAATTGTTCATTCAATAGATTGCTAAACTGTCTGGCCTATCATTTAAGAACATCATCTTTATTGGTCGGGAGGCTTTTGCACTCTTTCAATAAAATTCTGTCACATTCAACCTTTAACAATGAAACCAGTACCAAAACTATGGTTTCTCAGATGGCAGATATAATAAATTGCATGGAATTTCTTTCCAATGATCCCGCAACCAATCCATCGAATTTTTAGGATAGGAGCAATGTCCCATCTAAATTTGTTCAGTTCATTCAGGAGAATACAAAGTCTTCCGGGTTTGTGTAAGTTTAAAACATTCCAAAAAGTTAATTAAAAAATTCATTTGGCATTTTCCATGTTGGTATTCCAGCTTTATCTCTTTGAGGTTTTGTGATGAATGAGATTCAGAGGTTCTTTGTGTGTTCTGTATTTCTGATTTCTATTTAACTTGCTGTAAATTTATTTTGATATTCATCATGGTTGCAAGTGTTTCAATTTTAAAGGATTCACTAAAAAATAGAAGTGCTCTGATTTTGTTGAAATTTTAGGAGAAGTTAGGCATTAGCGCAAATAGTTCTAGATCTATTTCTTTTACTTATTTTTTCTAATATACACAAACGCCTCCTGTTTCGCAAAAACAGTGCATCTTTCTTTGAAGATATTTCTGCTTCATTTGAATGATTTTAACATGTGATACAGGTTTAATGTTGCATCTTGTGAAAGATTAAACATTCAGACAGCTGAAAATAACTGCTATTATATAAAAATGTAAAATTCACACTTTTGGAAAGGTGCTACGAACTTTTATTAGTCATGAGTAGTAACTCTTGAAACCCCTCAAGAATAAGTATCCATCCAGTTGGTAATTTAATAAGACTCACAATAGTAAATAAATATATATNTTGATGCCATTACTAATGTCAGTTAAATCGAGCCTATAAAGGCCACCACCTTGAGGACCCTGTACTAACCAAAACAAATATCTAAAAAAAAAAACAAAAAAAAAAACAAGATTATTATCTAGAGGTCATGTGATATAGCATTAATGTCATCAAAAGTAAAAAAAAAAAAATTAAGAAGACCAACAAGCTCTTGGGTGACCCAGAAAAACCTACGTTAGATTAACAATTTTTAGTGTTAGGGATCAGAATAAAAAGTCTAACTTCTGTTCCCTTGCACTAAAAATTGTTAAAATTTACGTGGGATTATATACCACAAAAAATAATATTTACAAAATTTAAATTTAAAAGTAAATAACGAGAGTCATTTCAACAGCTTGACAATGTCAGCTCCTCTGAGCATAAGACGATATATTAGTCTGCCTCAGAGGTTAGACTCTCAAAACTAGTGCGGGGAATTTAATAACTTATCAGACTTGTCTCGTTAGCGTAAATAAAAAAGCACTATTTATAAAATAGTTTTTTCTGTTCAGTATATTTTGGTAGGTGGGAGCCATGATGTACTAAACAGAAAAAAGAAAATTGAAAACTCAAACAGAAATTTACTTTTCTGCATTGAACATCTAAATATCCATAATTCACACAAGTATGAATATGCAACTTTGCACCCACAACACACGCAAAGAGATGTATATGTGTAAGTGTGCAGTTACATTAAAGAGTGGAATAAAACTACTAAATTAAATTAAACTAATGTTTTGTGAATATCATGTGTTCATCCACACTTTATTAATTATTTAACAATTAGCCTATTATAATCTGAGCTATAAAAGACAAATTGTCAATAATTTAAAGGAAATAAGGGGGATTTCTTTTCTTATGATATTAGTTTAATATTCCTACCTATAATTGATTTTCTTGGTTGGTTAGTGAAAGAAAATAAATGGTAAATTAATTACAAAGTGTTTAATTTTGTAAAATATTAAAATTATTATTACATCCTATTAATGGAACTTAACTGCAAATTTAAATATTTGTAATATTCAAATTATTAAAAGTAATTTTAATATTTAGTCCTTTAAATAGACCTTTGATAGTTATTTTAAAGTAATAACAATAATTAAACACATACACACACATATATAATAAGAACAAGAGGGAGAAAGTGTTTGAACAAAAAAAAAATTTTTTTTGGAGAGACATCTCACCCTTCATCAGTGTGGAGAGATGAATGAATGAACAGGTTTTAGTTAATTATGTGAGTCATTAAAAATAAACATGAATTGACATTAAATTATTAGATATTTTCATATTGTTTTGCTATTAAAAAAAGATTATCAATTGCGAAAATTGAAATTTTTATTATTTTATAAACATATAGTATAATATAGTAGACTCTGTCATGTCCAGCCTAATTGGGGCTGGCTTGTCCAGTTATGAGAATAATCTGGATACAAGGGAATGATGTTATACAGGTTAGAGACTTGTATCAAAACATTACAATATGAATAATTATTAACTTTGGTACAATACATTGGTACATACCACTTAGAATTTATTGAACTAAACATTCATGGAGTTTAATGGAGCTTCATCATTGAATCATTTTGTCAACTATAATTGATAATTGGTGTTTTTCTACATACTTCAAAGCAACCTTTAAAAATAAATACAAAACTGATTATTTTCTAGAATAAATTAAAATTACAAAAGCTGTATCACATATTTTTATTAACTTGTATCAAGAACTTTAAATACCCTTTTCGGTGAAATAAGTACTTCTGCAGGATCAGTCTTTTTTATTTTATAGTTATTAAATGTTAGCCTCCTTTTCATCCTCTTAGGGTCTTGGAGAAATGGGCTATCTAAAGGTTTTCATCCCATTCTAAACATTCATTGCTCAGAACAAGCTTTTATTTATGGATGATAAAAGCATGCCCTGGGCGAGATTTAAATCCGCAAAACGTGGATTTTGAGCTTAATTTTATTATTCTTGTATTTATGCAGTTGAAAGACCATTACTTCTATTCCTTGTCTTAAAATTATGCTTTGCATTGCCAGTAACCCACTCTGTTACTTCATTGGAATTTTATTTTTGTATCCTTCAATTCATTCAACAATATCAAGATTTGCCTAAATTAAAGAAAAACATCACTAACTTGATTTAGTATCCAGACCATGGCCAAATTTTATGTATGCTTTATAACTGAAGTAATGTAATTCTTTAGTCAGTCATCATTAAGATCAGAGGAATATGTTAGTCCATGGCTTTTTAAAACAAAAAAAGAATAAAGTTTTATCTTTGAAATAAAGATATCACTAATTTTTCATTATTCTTATTCATGAAGTTGAATTAATGAACTCTCTAATTAAAAAAAATCTTTTTAATTTTCAGGGTGCATTAACAGGTGCTAGTTTAAACCCTGCCAGGAGTTTTGCACCTGCTCTTTGGAGTGGTGCTTGGACAGGCCACTGGGTAAGAAACTTAATTAAATAGGGTCAATTAAATGTTATTAGAGTTTGAACTGGACATGGAACACTGAACTTATTAAACCAATTTATTATCAAGATATTTTGGAGATATTTAAGTAATATAACGTTAAACTGTTTAAATTTAAAAATAAACATGACTTAGAAATTAGTTTATTTCTATGTCTAATAAAATACAATCTCTGGAAGAATCTTAGTTAATCAAATCATAGGCATCTCTTCCATTTATTAATAGAGAAATGGAAAAATCCAAAGCTCTTTTAGTTATACTGACAAGGTAGGTAGTTGTTCTCAGCCAGTTTGAGTATAAAATTTATTATTATTATTATACATGCTTCTTTTATCTTTGACCTTAGTGATCAGACAACTGATAATCCCCGACAGTCCATACACCTATAAAAAATTCATTAAATATCTTAAGGAAACAAATGCGTAGCACCACACTTACCAGCTCAAAGAAGAGAGGGCTGTAAGAGTGGTGATTCCTTATCTCCATCACACAACTTCCCCAGACTTCATCAAGGGGAGTTGAGCCTATGCCCAATGTGCAAGAGATCTTCAGCTTGACTTTTGACTCTTACTCTACCACTGTAGAGTAAGAGTCAAAAAGCCTCATCCTTGCCGAGAAATAGTTCAGTGCCACAAGGGCCCTGCTGGGGGCCCTACTGCTTATGGTCATACAAAAGGCTACTGTGAATACTCCCCACGGTGCGTCGAATGTGGAGGAGCTCACATCAGTACATACATTCCAGCTACATGTGCACTGTGTAAAAAAAATCACCCAGCGAAATGCAAGGGCTGTCTGGTTTACAAGGAGCTGAAGCTAAGCTTTCTTGTTTGATTTATTTATATTTGATTATTTAATTAATATTTACCAATATTAGATCATTACAACTAACATTCTTGACATTTTTTTCCCTTTTGTAGGTGTACTGGGTTGGACCTATGGCAGCTGGATTTATAGCCCCTAAGATATACCAGTTCCTATTTGAAAAAGACTTAACTAAAAGTATTGATCAGTAATTTCTCAGATATTTGAAAATGGTTTTGAAAAGTCTGCTTGTTCAAGAATTTTGATAAGCTTTTCTAGAATTTAGTTTTATTTATTTATGATATTCCATTTATTGTGATGCAACTTCTATTTTAACCAATGTTTTTATATTGTCTATTAAGGTATTGTATTATGTATAATATTGTTTTCTATATTACCAAATTTTTAGTATTGGATAAGTTTATTTCCTGCATTAAGTTCTCAATTGTATATTATATTTGTGTAAATATATTGTTAAATATAAGTTTGTAAAGAAACAGTAATAATTTATCATTTCCTTGCTGAAAATTAACACATAAGGTTGAAGTTCCGTTTTCTGTAAGATTCATTTGCTTGCATGACTTTTTTTGTTTTGGAAGAATAGTGACCATCACATTTTTTTTCCTAACTTTTCTAGTAGTTTCTACCAATTTTAAAAACTTGTAATCCCTCAGATTTCTAATTCCTAAATTACATCTAATCATGTCTTACATATAAAAATCTAAGCAGAATTAGAGCAATGAATTCTCTTTTACTGGGCACAAATTCAAGTTTGAATACTGATATCAAAACAATCACATATTTTAAATAGGAATGACAAGTGAAATAGGATCAGCTAACTCATGGTTGAAAGGCAATGAATCCTACAATTTAGACTGTTAATGTTCTCACAAAATTACAACCTAATGAACATAAACTTGAGGGAAATTAAGACTAACAATTATCTCTCATCTGATATCTAATTGATCTCTTTAAAAAGATGTTTAAATTCAAATCACAATAATAATCACAAAAAAAAGAAAACTTTCAAAGCATAATCGATACAGCTGAAGTGCATCAGCAGTAAACTTTTGTGTATTTAATCTATTAATTATATTTTTTGTAAATCAGTATAAAAAAAACTGCCTTTTATTGGGTCCAATAAGAAGGAATACAAAGCAGTTCTTTTTGGGTTTAGTTGAAATATATATTTAGTTGTAAAATATATTTTTTTAAGCAATTGGACTTCATTTTGCATCTGAAGAGATAAAGCTGAAAAATTTTGTGTGAAAAATAGGTAAGTTTGAGAGAATGCTTATAATCTCATGTGCTCTTACTTAAAAAATCACAAACAAAAAGTTGAAATCGTAGACGTATTAAGAAATACATTTTTTCAGACTCACAAAATAAAATGCAGTTTTATTTTTGTAAATGTCAAAACCTTATTCAATCGTATATATTGCCATTTGAAAAGTGTGTATTGCCAAAGAGAATGACTTATGATTTTTGAAATAACAAAGTGGGACTTAATTTTAGTGAGAACCAAATCCTATGCTGTTTTTTAATTTATGGGAATCTATACTTGACCCACTATTCTTCTTTATCTATTAAACTATCTTATTGGGGCACTGCTTAAGATGAGATCTATTTTTTATTCTCACACACATATACCATTCAACTACTTAGGGTGGATAGAGGGGTTATATATAGAAAGCCAACTATTCTATATCCAAGGCTAGCTTTTATTTCTGAATAAAAACATCTTGGGTGTGATTCTAACTTTGGAGCCCCAACAGATCTTTTTAGTGATACAATAAGACTAAAATAGTTAAAAATTAAAGTTAGATGTCCAAAAAGGCAAATTATCCTCATAAAGCACAATAGATATGACATGTATTTTTTGTAGAGTAGGTATTACATTACATATCATTATATTGAAAATGGAACACCGAAGTAAGTTTTTTTTTCAAAAGGTACTTAGTTTTTTTTTTCCAATTTACTTTGATGAACCTCTGTGAAAGTAAAAAGCTACACTGTTAGTTTGAATTATACATCAAAACTCTTTTCAATAAGTTTGGGCAGTAATTTATCTTTCTATCCTCTATCAAACACTGAAAAACAGTAAGATAACTTTGCTAAATTTGAAAAATATCTTTCATTACTTGGAAGAACTATTATAAGCTTCCCTCAGAACAAGGGGCTCAGACTTCACTGAAAAAGTTTAGATAAGAAGCTTGTTAAGGCAATGGACCGGAAGTCTCTTGACTGATGTCAAACAATTTAATCATAAATACTGAAAAGACTATTACTATGACTAAGAGAAAGGTCCTCTTTCATATTACTAATGGGTTGATTTAAATTTATCTGTTCAGTTATGTATTAGCTGTGATAACACCTCTACAGTAGAGTGATACTGTTGAGCCTCCTGATTTATGACATGTTTAGCAATTATCTTGTATGTTTAGAGAATACTTATTTCTTTAAATTTTTTATTATTAATTATGCGTTGTGATAACTACAATTCTTCAAAACCCCAGACATTTATAACTCTACCATAGGATGGTGGCCATATGCAAAATAGAGCAAACAATACATAGTTAAAATTTAAAATATTAAAAAAAAAAAAACTTTAATAATTATGGCACTTTAAAGGTCTGTAAGTTTATTAAAAATGTAGGTAATGATATAAAAATTTAATTCCTTTATAATGGATCTGTCCTATTTGAAGTTATGTATGAAATAAATCTTTAGACTAATAAAAAGTAAAATATTTTGTAGAATACTAATTGAGTATTTCTCATGAAGATTTATAACTTAATCAAGACATGTAATCTCGTGTTTTGAATGGAATAATTGCTCTAAAGAGAAGATTTTAAGTAAATCAAGAAAGGAAAATAATTTTTACTAGTTAATTTTTCACCTTCAGCACCTCACTTAGAGTTAATTACCACTGAAATATATAAACTTATTAAAGTAGTTACTTTTTAAGCAAATAAAATTACTAAGTTTGTAAACATCATTTCTTAACAAGACACTCCATAACCAACAATAATTGGGAATAATAGTATCTATAGACAATAAACCAAAAAAAAAAAAAATCCTCTTCTACTAGAGACTAGTAAAGATAATTAAAAAAAACAAAAACAAATAGAACTAGATCTAACCTAATGGAACCATTAGTACCTAAAATTAGTTACAACAATTACCCAAAACATGCATTTTCTGTTAGTTCGGGTACAGATTTGAGTAGTTTTGCAGGCAATATGCAGAAAAACCTGAAGTGAAGAAAAAAAAAAAATTGATCAGAATTAGTAATTTAACTGCTTTAGTTAATTTCATTATTTTAACTCTTATCCTTGAATAATTAAATATGAATATTTTAAATTGAAGCTAATTAAATAATTTTTTAGTTCTTAATTAAAGATAATTTATATTAAACTTAACCTGAATATTTTCAATTCAGAACTTATTTATATTTACCCTTTCTTTCTTTATTATGAATAACCTTCAGTGGAATATGTACATATAAATTATTAAATGAAGATGAACATAAAAGAGGTAATTCAAGAATATAACTAAAAATGGCTGGTAAATTATTTTTCAAATCCTTCAAAGCTATCAGAAAAAACTACTCTGGTGGCCTAATTGAGTGCAATGGAGTTTGTATTTTAGTTATGAAAAATATTTTGCACCAAATTGCACATTGGATCACAGTAAATTGCAAGCTGCTGCTGCGAGGGTTTTCTCCCAAACTCCTTTTTATCATATACAGCATTTATCTCCTTTCTGGTATCTCCTACTATAAATAATCTTAATTTACAGTTGCCTAAGCCTTACCAGTTCCCATAGAATATTAATCACAATACTCTATCAAAACCATATGGGAAGCAATACCTAGGATTTTAGGATATAAAAATAAAACTGGATGCTTAGTATTAAAATTTATGATTTAATTTTTACTAATACAATAGAAGTAACCAATAAATTTGTTTGATTCATTAAATCCAACTCTGGCAACACCAATTATTCTGCCCATCTTCAACAACTTAAAAAGAACATGAAAAAATTCATGACTGAAACTTGAAATACATTACAACCCAATGAATCAACTAGTACAAAAACTGAATTTTCAATTAATCCAAAATCACATATTACACTAGCAGGAATTTAATTCCCTCAAGTGTAGAGGAAATTTAATGAGATATCTAGTTCGTCCTGGTAGCATAATTGGTAAATGCACCGGCCCGGATAGAAGGAGATCCAGGTTCGATTTCTGGCTGAGACAGATATATTTTTTATTCTATTCCCTCTCATTAATTGTTTAAAATTTACGTGGGATAAAAAACCATAACCAAATAAAATATTTATAAACAAAAAAGAAACTAAATTTTGTAGGTAAAAAAGTCATTCAAAGGCCAAAATTATATTTGTGTACTTTTTTTGGGAAGTCAAAATTTTGCATTAACCAAATTCAAAGTGGAAGTTTAATGTTGCAGTATTTCTTTGCTAACCAGTTTCTTCTTAGTGAGAGCAGCATTTTCCCTATAATGACTGTCAATGTGGATTGGAAGCTTCAAATGAAGAGTTGCAGAGCTTTGGCCTGAATACTAATGGAAAAGCACTTCTGTATAGGAGATACCCATAGCCCATTATAGATCTAATGATAGCCATGAATAACACTTTTAAAAGATCTGGGTTGGAATCATATGTATATCCACTAAAGTTTTAATATGTTCATAGCTTTCATGGTCGCTTTTTCTTCATTGAAAGATAATTTAAGGTTATTGAGTATCTGATGAAGTTTTGAAAGTGTTTGTTCTATAGTTTTAATACATTCCACTATATTTTGTTTGTATAATTAATACCATAATAAGTCTGCATATTGAAAAATTAATGTGATGGTGTCTTGGTTATTTATTTGAGGAAAATTTATAGTGTTATTGTTAAACAGCTGGGGAGATTAAGAAATTTTTTGGGGAAGTCCTTTATTTGATATAATTTCAATTTCTTCTTTCAACCTTCTTTGGTCTTTTTTTTTTTTCTTTTTTTAATTAAACTTTTATTTATTTATTACATTCTGTTAAATTGAAACATTTTATAATTTGATCACCACAATGAATTGAAAGAAAAAAATGACATTCAATGTCAATCACATGAGGAGAGAAGGTGACCAATGACACCACACTCAAATTATTTACAGATTATGTCCCCAGGAGGTCACGGGGCCATCTTCGTCTGAGTCGACGAGGAGGGTTGTAGGGGTTGGAGTTGGATGACATGGTCTGTGCTAGTGGATTAGGATGGTATGGCAGTTTACTGTGGAAAAGGGTGAAGCGGGAAGCAATGAAGTCTTGAACAAAAGGGATATTAAAATCGTGGTGAAGGGATGAATTGGATACATAATAGGGAGCATTTACAATTATTCTCAGGGTTTTGGATTGAAAGGACTGGATTCTTTGGATATTGGAAGGCTTGGCGGCACCCCAGATTTCTACTCCATAAGTCCAGATTGGTCGTAATAAGGTTTTGTAGAGCGTCAGTTTGTTCTCTATCGTAAGATTGGATTTCTTATTCTTGAGTCTGTATAGGAGTCCATATCACCGATTGAGTTCTTCTCTTTTAATTTTAATATGGTCTCCCCATGTAAGTCATGAGTCAAGATGGAACCCAAGGTAACAAACGTAATTTGAATGTGGTAAAGGAATATTGTTAAATTTCACAATTTCAGGGAAGTCTTTCTTCCTCAGTTGGAAATTAACTTGAACACATATTTATTTATTGATTTTTATTCTCCAATAAAATCAAAATCAATAATTCTCTCTTGCCACATCATTGTTTGATTTTTTTGAGGTGATCTTGTTGGTTTTTAGCAGCAGTTTTAGGATCGGGATGGGAGGATAGGATAGCTTTGTCGTCCGCAAATAGAGCTAAGAGGGTACTTGGGTGGGTAGGGATGTCAGCAGTGTACAGGATAAATAGGATAGGTCCAAGCACACTACCTTGAGAAACTCCCGCTTCCACTTGGTAGAAATCGGAGAAATCTAAAACTTGCCGAACCCTAAAGAAACGGTTGCATAAGTAAGACTTAAGGATAAGGTAAGTGTTACTAGGAAGTATGGATTTCAGTTTAAACAGAAGACCATTGTGCCAGACTCTATAAAATGCTTGAGAAACATCCAAAAAAGCTCCTGGGCAGTACTCTTTGCGCTCAAGGGAAGAGGAGATGTAGTCTACGACGCAAAACACTTGCTGGACAGTAGAATGCTTACTTCTGAAGCCAAACTGATAATTTGGGAGAATATTGAAGGGATTAATGGAAAGCATCATTCGTTTTAACAGTATTTTTTCGAAAACCTTTGAAAGTGTAGGAAGGAGACTTATAGGACGATAGGATGAGGGGTTATGTGGTGATTTTCCAGGTTTGTGAAGTAGTATTATATCAGAGTATTTCCAGAGGAGAGGGAAGTGGGTAGTTCTGAATATGCAATTATAAATGTAGATCAAGAATACAATTACCTTCTTGGGAAGATTACGGAGAATTTAGCTGGTGATTAAATCATATCCGAGTGATTTGCGCTTAGGGAGATGAGAGATTATATACTTGACCTCGGAAGGTGTTACTGCCTTGAGTGGCAAGGACATAGGTAATAGCATGTCCAGGAACTCCTCAGTCTCCGCGGCACTGGACAGGTCTAGGGGATATGTATGAGGAGTAAATGTTTGCCTGAGGTGCTGGGCAAACATTTCGGCCTTGTCTTTGTCAGAAGAGGCCCAGGAACCACCTCCTCGACGCAAGGGAGTGGAAGCTTCATGGTTCTTAAGGATTCTGCGAGTAGCAATCCAAAGGAATTTGTCTCCTGCTGAGAGAGTAGACAGGTAGACTTCCCTCCCTCATTAATGGCCCAGTCAACTGGGCCTTGTTTAGAACTCTCATAGAAGAGTCACTTGACCTCGGAATTTCTCTGAGAACCTCAAGTCGAAA
>KZ808360.1:50802-62250 GCA_000696205.2 Oncopeltus fasciatus
AAATAATAAATTAATTTTATAATACTATTTTTAAAATTTTTTTCATAAGCCACCATTGAGGTTTTTTCTACTTTCATTAAATGTCCTCATTACTCCTCAAGAAAATTTGAATGATCATAAGTATCTCAACTTATAATTTTGTCAACTTACCATCTACACCTCCAAGAAGTTGTGACAGCAAACTCCTTTGAATTGTTTGAAATGTAATTCCAACAACATGGCAGACAAATTTTCTTATCGAGTCATGAAATCCAGTAATAGAGGGAATAATGTTGGCTAGCTCTTTTAATTTATTGATATATGTCCAAAAAAACTGGAAGTCACAACCTTCCAAGATATCAGCTAAATATACTATATCGGAGATAGGAGTAACATCATTACACTAAAAAAATAAAAAAAATAAACCGAAATAAAACAAAATTGATTTGATAAAATCAGTTGGTCTTAAAATAAACTTAATTGCTATATTTGAGTTAGAAAAAAGTCTGAACAATTTAAAATAATAATTTAGTAATAAGTGTAACATGAAATTTTCTAATATAAAAAATGAATATGTTCTATAACATTTTTATAAAATACTAAATTAAATAAAACTGCTATGGGTAAGCTCTACTTTCCTAGCCCATAAGACGCAGACCAAACTTTAGTGGTCATACTTTCATTTATTGTTCTCTCTTGTAAACTAAATTAAAGTTCTTTACTTACACCCATCTTCAGTAAAAAATAGGAAATATGTCTAGAATACACCGCACCTGCTTGAAGAACTTTATTTTACACATTTTTTTTTTTTTTTGTTGAAAAATTCTCATTTCAAAAGCTATCTTACTGCATATTAAAAAAAAGCAAATATATATATACATATATATAATATGACATTATTATTATTGTATAATGTAACATAAGATGCTATGTGATATAATTTATATGATATGACAAAAATAAATAATAATCCTTTCTTATTCATATGTGTTTTATTGTTGTTGTTTTTTTAAATTGCTGTCATACCTTAAGTTAATTACAGAAAAAAAATATTCAAAATTCTTTAAGTAACTTTAAAGCAACTAGCATCCAAAGATAAAAAGTTAAATGTTTCTAACCTAATTCACAGGAAAATAATACCCTCTACTCCATTAAAATCTAGATAGGTCCTTAGAGAAGACTGTTTTGTGGCACTCTGTGTCTACCTGATATTAAACTTAAAGCAATTAGTTTGTGTCAGCCTTTTAATTGGCTGGCTCAAAACAGAGCACCTAGCAGTTTCGCTGTCCCTGGAGTTACAGATGTCTCGTACAACAATCACAAATTCTCCAAAAAATTAAATACCTTTAAAGGAAGCAATTATTCGAATGAAATCATTTGCAGTTTATAAAATTTATACTATATTAACAATTCCAAAGTTAAACAATATCATTAAAGAACTAACAAAAATTGACACATTAATGAAAACTTACTAATTTTTCATTGAGTAGGCACTTGCAGAGAATGAAATCTGTATGAGGAAAGTTAGTCAGTGCCTTAAGAAGAATCATAGCAGTAATTTCCAAGTTATAGTTTTGGTTGAATTGATAGAGTTTCAATACTGCCAAATTGGCCTCTAAATCATAAGCATTTTCCTGAGATTGAATTTTGACATATCTCTCCAGTGTGGCTAAGTTTTCAGGATTGTACCTGAAAAGAAATATTGGGAAAATAACATTTATAGCTTACGGTTAGATGATTAAAAATCCGCCAAAACACAATAACGCTTTGAAAGAGGTAGTAATGCATAAGGTAGCCCACTACAGGTTATCCAATTTAAGAGAATGCTAAACAAATTAAAGAATGAGGGCCATTGATGATATATGATCAGTGATTTACCTATCAATTCCTTTCAGCATTGAAGCGACAGTTTGTCTCATAGATTCATCCATTTTTATGACGAAAAGAGTACTCGAATGTAAAATGTGACAATACAAAAGATAACAGAAAGAAACAATGAAACCTTCTTACTAATAACACTCTTTGTACTGTTAACTTCAATAGTTTAAAATATTTGTATTGTATTTTANCTTAATATGCGTTTTTCGTAAAAAAAAAAATATTAAAGAAAATAAATGTAAAATCATAATGATAATTGTGGTAAAGTAATCCCACATTTCATTATTAATTTGAATCGTACAGGGAGCTAGCAAAGTGGGAGGCCCGGGTTTGATTCCCGGCTGAAGTAGTGAGATATTTTTCTGGCTCCCTGTACGATTCAAATAAATATTAACGTTATTTTGTATTAGCTAGATATTATTATTTTATTTCATTTTATCATTATATAAATTAATTATTACTATAATTTTTATAAGTGTAGTAGTGTGTATTGTACTTTAGCTCTGATGATGACTTACAAGTTAAGTCGAAGCTTTAGCAATAATAGAATGATTACCTTTTTTTTTTTTCTAATCCTGGCCTAAACCCTGATTATTTCTCACACGTTGTTTTGCATTTCACACGTACTTAGTTCTAAAAACGTTTTCGCATATCGAGTAACAACAAATATATTACAATTATAAATTTTAGTCATCCTCTAACCCCCCCTCCTCCTCTTCACCTTCTATGTACCTTAATCACCTAAGTAAACATGGTGGACAGATATATGTTTTTATTATTTCACTTTCGAATTCTTGGAAAATAATAAATCAAACTTTGAAGATGACGATAATGGTCATAACATGCCTATATGCATTCGTTATTAAAAAAAGAACCAATACAAATTTTTTTTATGTTTTTTATTTTACCTTTAAACTCGATTATACTTTTTATTTTCAATTTTAAAAAAAGGACTAAAATTTAAAAAAAATACTTAACATAAATAGATAATAGACACAAATAAATGGAGAGTTTTTGACCGTTGATATTATTAGATATTTGTTGTTGGGGTTCGGTCAAGGTAGATCCCAAAAACACAATTTTAAAAAATTTATATTTTTTAATTATCTGACAACATTTCGATCTGCGAGTCATGAATATGGGATCCTCTTAACACGACGTCCCCTCTCGCCTTCATGATAGCCTTGAATATGGCTTACAATGTAAGCCAAAACGATGGCAGATAATTTTAAAATGCACATTTTTAAACTGTATTTTTTGGATCTACCTTGACTGAACCAAAACAAATAAAACATCTACTAATAATCCGTACGGCCAATAATTCTCCATTTGAACTTATATGATTTACATTATTATTACATAAACTTAACATAACTAAAAGTAAAGTGATATGAAATGGTTCGGATAAAAATAAGAATATGTGTAGAAAGAAGAATATGTGTTCACTACACCAACCTATCACAAAGCCTAGAGAGGACGTGTTGTCATGTGGAAAAAATCTGCATTTCTGAGAGATAAGGATTGGAAATTAGAAAATTAAAAATGGACTGGTGAAGGGTGGGGGATGTAAGGCGGTAGGTACAAAGGGAGAGCGGCCTGCATCAAAGGGACAACACCGGGAAAATTAGGTAGGAATTATTTCGAATTAGTAGCCAGAGGATCATTTGGACTGTTTGATTTAAGTTCAGGGCTGATAGTTTCAGAATGTTGAAAATATTCGAATAAGTTGTTCACAAATGGCTTTATCTCCACTGAATGGTATACAAAGAATTCTTACTCAGGTCGTCTCCTCCATTTAACTGATATTTTTATTATGATCAATTAAATAATAAATTCTGCCTTACTATTTATTACATAAAAAATACTTTATTTTTATTTAATTTCTAATTAGTTTAATGTAAATATTTACAGATCCGCTTCACATGGTGGACACTGTAACATCTTTTAATAAAATTAAATAAAGCCCGGCCCTCCAAATGGCAAAGGATCAGCTACTAACTTCTTTTTGTGTGAATAATTGAAGAGAAAGGATTAGTCTCGTTGAAGCACTCAATAAAAGCGATTTTCTTTGAGTTTCCTCATATAATGTGTCATCTGGGAGCAGGTGGCCGCCTTCAATTTGCCCTTTCCGTTCAGGTCTCTGGTCCTCTCATTCTCTGGCTCTCCCAAGTTCTCACTAATACTTCTTTTTTTTTTCTTTAGTGAAGTGTTGATCTGAATAATTTCATCCTAATTGGAGATTTTATCTTCCAATTTTTTTCAAACTAGGGTGTTGATATTAGATCTGTTAGCAGAGTAATTTATCATATTGCATTTTCTCCTGTAGATTTATCTCTTTAAGCATATATGAAACTTTACATGGCAGAGCACTATACTTGATTTAATTAAGACACAACCAAAGTCGGGTGATAATGTTTCGCCAATATTATTAGGCGAAATACTATTTTCAGATTATATACACATTATAGAAATCACGTGCCTGTTTTTCGAACTCCTGATATTATTTTAAATTTTTTAATAAGTTGGTAAAACTTCATTAGGACTTGTTTTATCGCGTCACGTATCATTGATCTGAATTATTCAACATTGCTCGTGTAAACTGTGCTATTAAATCTTTTATATAAAATTATTTTCAGTTATTAATGAAGTTGTACCTAAAAAAAAAGTATTTATTTTCATTAACCCATTTGGTATAATAATGAAATATTTAATAAAATAAATTCATAGACTTTCCGTTGCTATTCTTATAATATTATTATACTATAATTTTGATTGAGCAGCCCAGCTTTCTTCTAAATGCTTTCAACGATTAATAATTTAGTAAATTTATTCAGTATGTTTCTTAGAATTAGTGCTTAGGAAATTAAGCGGGTATTATTTATTAAAACATTCAAAGTGTTTAAAAAATTCGAATGTGGTATTTCGTTACTTAGATTATTCATTTGCTATTTTTTTTTTTAATAATTGCTACATAGTTAAAGGATAGTACACAATATTTATATTTTGTATTCATATATTCCATTTATTTGGATCTTTTCGAAGATATCCCTAAAAACAATCTTGGTTCCCTGTTTCTTTTGTTTTTGTTTTTTTATTACAATATTTACGATATCATTTGCTTTGTATATTATTTTTAAACTTTTCAGCACATAAGAGAAAGTTTTTTTCAATGAAGATTTTTATTTCTTTTATCAACTCGCAATTAGTACTCGGGGTCATAATATTTTCTTATCTTGCGTTGAGGAAATATATTTGAAATGTGATTATTAAGTGGTTCTTGGAAATATCTCTGTTTAGTAATTGCAATCATTATAAGCTCTGCTATGCACCTCTTTCAAAATCGTTTGTAATGATTAATCGAATGATAATTCTCCCAATAAAATAGCAATTATATGCGATAAAGGTTTGTAGAAAGAAATAAGATTCAATTATCATACCGAATATTATAAATGAAATAGTAATTATTTAACATAAATTAAGTTTTAAATTATTTTAATGTTTAAGATAGCTTTTTCTAAAAGTTAAATGGTCATAAATTAATATTAAAACTCTAGCGTTCAATCTGCCAATGAATAACTTTTAATTAAAAAAAATAAAATTTTGAATTTCATATAAGTTGTTTCATTGTTTTGTATACCTCTTTAGGTTTTCGCAGTCTTTTTTCATTCATATTTTTTTTCGTGAAATTTCACTAATACACACACATATACAGACACGCACGCGCGCGCGCACACGCACAACACACACACACACACACACACACACACACACAAACACACACACACAATTTCTTCAGCTATTTGATTAATAGA
Organism: Oncopeltus fasciatus; assembly: GCA_000696205.2. Classification (NCBI taxonomy): domain Eukaryota; kingdom Metazoa; phylum Arthropoda; class Insecta; order Hemiptera; family Lygaeidae; genus Oncopeltus; species Oncopeltus fasciatus. Next base: position 56,472 of record KZ808360.1, read on the forward strand.
TTTGATCTATTTAATTTTTTAATTACTGCCGAAAAAGACAGGAGGAACCCGCTACTTGCGCCCACTGCTCCATAACCATCCTGCCAGCTACAGGGGCTGCGATGTATACAAGCAGATCAAACAAAAAGTATACAATCAACAAGTATCATCGCAGCAACCTGCAATCCTAAACTTGCGCCCACCATCAAGAATTTTCCAGCCAGGTGTCTGTTATCGATCTGTCATCCAAGAACAGAGGCCAACAGAGAAACCCACCCAGGCAGACTTACAACCTAGGCCTAGATCTCTATCTCGTACAAGACGCCAACCTCACCAGCAACAGCAACCTCAGCCACTGTCTCCATCTCAGCCTCCACCTCAACCTCTACCTCAGCCTCAACCCCGTATATCACGGCCAACCACCTCACACACCCCTCCTCCCACCACCAATTCAGAACTTTAATATGTGAGCAATTTCTTTACATCATTCCTGTCCGAACTTCGATCACTTATCACTCCTTTGATACAAGTCCTTTCAGTGGCACTTGGAAGACTATGCCTAACACAGCCCCTGTTAATTTATTTCACTCAAAGGAAGAGGAGATAAAATCAACAACGCGACAGTGCTGGGATCGGAAGTCTTAACAATTATTTTGGAGGTTATTTAAGGAATTTATTATAGACATCATTTGTATTAAAAGAACTTACTCAAAGACATTGGGCAATAAAGGACGAAGGCACTTGGGGCTGTAGAATGATATACTCTGTAGAAATACACCACGTTTTGGAAACAAGATAGTTTCCCGAAACTTCCAGACGAGCGGAAAATGTGTAACTCAAATTGTAGAAGTAGTTCAGGAAATGGTATTCTATTCTGGAGAAATTTCGGAGTATTTATCCGGTGATTAATTAATAACCAGGTGCTTTACGGGCAGGCAGATGTTTTATTACATACTTGACCTCAGAAGGTGATACAGCATAGACGAGGACTTTGGTAATGGTATGTCCAGTGACTCAATTTCTATGCTACTTGTCAAATTAGCGAAAGGAGTAAATATTTGCTTGAGGTGCTGTGCAAACATTTGGTCCTTGTCTTTGTCAGAAGAGGCCCAGGAACTATCTCTTCGACGCAAAGGGGCGGAAGGTACATGCTTTAAAATTCTGCGAGTGACAGTCCAAAGGGATTTGTTCGCTGCTAAGAGGCTTGACAAGCAGGCATTAAAAGCCTTGTTTCGTAGAATACCTTGCTCTTCCTTCTCGAGACGGGATAGCTGATTGAATTGTTAATCCGCCATGGATGAGGCAGGAGTTCGAACACATGAAGTTCTTTAAACTTTTCTTTGGCTCGGCGGGGAGTTTGAAGACAAACATTGTCTTGTAGAAATAAAACTCCTTTTCGATTGATCAAAGTAGGATAACACTCAAATTTGGGCTTAACAGCTTTCTGCAGAACCTCATCAATATTCATTAACAGTTGCCCGGAGCCCTTCTTCCATTCCAACGCTGTATCTCACTGCAAACTTTTTCAAACGAACGCCGTGCAGTATGTTGGTAAAGAATACCTAAAAAGTAATTTCTTTAAAATTTAAAGGATTTCGTTGAACACAGTTACGTACCTTCTTTGATACAAAGAACTCAACTGAGGTTTTTTGAGGAAGTCGAATGGGGTTTAACTAGCTTAGTGAATGTCTTAAAGGGATTGTTGAGTATTGGTAAATATTAAATAGGATTAAAACATTTACAGTCCTTCAAAATCTTGAATTTGATAAAATGGTCATTTTTTTTATACGCCCTTTTTTTATATGGGTGTTTTTATCCAATTCCTATATCACAGTTGATTCTAAAATGATGCCACATATGCAATAATGAAATATTGCTTTATAGTTATTTATACAGGATTTTCATTAATATAAATATAGGCCGATTTCTCAATCTTAATTCAGATTCTTCAAATATTTAGTAGGCGATCCCTTGAGATAGAGCTGGTTATTCCACCATGAAAATTCAGAGGCCACGCCCCACGCCTTCTCATTATCACGAGGAGCGTCTTAAACGAGACTTTCTGCGAGGACTGTCTTTAGTTAATTAAGACAAAGTAATTAGAAAGGTAAGAAGTTTTCCCCAGGTGTAAGTAATGTAGTCTCTCAAAGGACTTCGTGATGGCTCCTCTTTCCAAAACTTTATTATACAAGTTAAGAAAGTGACGAGAGTCTTTGACTTGTCCTGTAGAAATTATATTATCTTATATTCTCTTCAAGAAAGAGAAATACGTAATAATAAATGATAATTAACAGAGAAGAAATTATATTGAAAATGTAAAGAAATATTGTTGATGAGTATCAGGCAATATTTTTGATCATATTTAGTTACTAGTAATATATTACTTCACTAATGAGCAGACCCGCCTCTAATTTGATACACATTTAGAATTATGACCTTATTATTCCCCTAAATATTTCATATTCCATCTCCATTATTTCATTATAATTTACTATTGAAATGTCATCACTCAATGTGTTATTTTCGCAAATTACAGGAGATCTGACCATAACTTTATGACGATACGTGTACCAATTCGTAATAACAACTGGTTAACCCCAAAGCTTAAGGCAATTCGAAGACATTATGGGAATCCCTTTGTTTTTCTTTAAGATGTGAACTAAGGGTTGCTTGTCACCATAAAAGTCGATATTGATTTTTTTTTTTTATAACGAAAATGATAGCGACAGAATCTTCTTAATTCTTCGTTATTCTTCTTTGTCAATTTGAGAATATTTTTTTTTTTTTTTCACTTTTGGTTAGCTTTCGTTAGCAAAGCTTTAAAGGTATGTGACTTGATATTTGCTCGTGTACGAGGATGGGCGACAAAATGCCGAAACTCCTACTTCTGAGGCGTCTACCGACAGCGCAAGCTCTTTTAAGCAGTTTATAAAAGGAATGCAGAGTATTGATGTCCTTAGGAATGAATAGAGTTGTATAGTTAACAAAACCGATAAATGACTTCAGCTGAGTTGCGGAACTCCAGCAGTTCTGGAGCATCCAAAATAACCTGTACTTGATCTTTAGTGACGGTTAGTCCTTCTTTGTCTATTCTAAAACCCAAAATTATCAGAAATACGAAAAACTTTACATTTATTTAGAGCTACTGTAAGTCCAAACTCCTTAAACCTGAAATGGATTAAATGCTTATTGTAGACATTACTTCAAAGTGATTTAATTTAGCCTCGTCCAGATACAACGGCGCCATGCAGAGCCAGTATCCACCAAGATTCTGACCGGAACCAAGATCCTGGCCAATGTAGTACTCACCTGTCCCTCGTGTGACGCTGATCACTCCGGGCCTATCCTCCTGCAGGCTCCTCCCGACGCCCTCCTCTGTGGCCCGGAAGTCGCTCCACCCCGTAGTCTGCTGTCTGCACATAACCTGGAAGTGTCCATGTTGGCTGCACTGAAAACATTAGATTCCCTTGAAGCGGAACAGCTCCTCCCGGTGATTCGTTCTTTCACTGACCTTGCATCCTCTTCTAACCGCCGTTCGTTTTATGTTCACTGAACTGTTAACCTTTTACACTGCGTCCATGGAGTACTGCGTAGCATTCGCTTCTTTTGAATGAGCGATCTTTAATGCTCCACAGTGAACGATTCGTCTTCTTCAAACAGGCTGTCCGCTATTCTCTCTGGACCGTAATCTGTAATGAAATGATCTCTTACCAATACTTTTGAACATTGGCTTGCGAAATACTGCGTCCGGGCCAATTATTTTTTCGCCGTTTCGTTTTCTAGCTTGGTTGAGTTATAAAATGAGTAATCCTTTGTTGGACCAAATTATGGTTATACTTTTACATTTAGTCATCGTCTGAACAGTTGGCTGGGGTTTGAGGTACACACAAACTAGCTAATAACTCTTAGGCTGCCTTATCACAGTAGTTTAGATGGCGGGCCCTCATTTCTGAGCTTGAGATGTTACACTGCAAGAAGGATCTTAAGAATCTCTTTTCTGAAAATAACCAATCCTGCTGTAAGGTTAACTTTCTCAAGTGCTAAATATAGGTACCTGAACAAGCAATCCTCTTCTGCCCTGGTTCGTTTGTACCACTCGTTTGCCACACCGAATTAATCAAACTAACTAACATTTACTATTATAACGTTTTAAATGTATAATGTTTTAAAATGTTTGTGTTAAATTATAAATTATAATGTTTTATAAAGTTTTATGTGTATTTGTCTTTATAGTTTTTAATATTTGTTATAAACTAAAAGGACGAATGCATATAAAATAATAAGCCAATAATTATTTGATAAAATGATTTCTTTTACTTCTTTAAATCCTAAATATCAATCTCTTCCTAAAACCTTTCTGCTCTGAAGATTTGTGATTTCAGTTGGCCTTTACTCTATTATATGGGTTTTCGCTTGTTGACTATCGGATCTCATCACATTTGGGGCCGTCGTTATTTTCCAGTTTTACGAATAATGAGAGTTTCCACAGGCAGGAATACTAGAGCTTACGCAGACATACTAGAGCTTACACTTAAGTGCCCTTCTAGTGCAACTGATAGCGTTAACCGGAAATACAAACCCTCTAAATTTGTGGGAAGTCAAGAAAACCAACTCATGAACCTTTACCTATAATCACTAAACTATAAACAAATCAATTTTTTTTTTATTTTAGGTATAACTACTAAAATATAAACAAATAAATTCTTATACAATTAATGAGAGGGAATAGAATAAAAAATCTAACTGTCCTAGCCAGGAATCGAACCTGGATCTCCTGCTATCCGGGCCGGTGCACTTGCCAGTTGTGCTACCAGGACGCGCCAGGTATCTCATTCAATTCCCTCTACATTGGCGAGAGCCTAACCTACGAGGAAGACAAGAACTTCGTCTTACACTCGAAGGAGCTGACATTGTCAAGCTATTTGTCGACTCTCGTCATTTACTTTATTTAATTTTTTCTTTATAAATATTTTATTTGGTTGTGGTTTTTTATCCCACGTAAATTTTAAACAATTAATGAGAGGGAATAGAACACACCGGCCCGGATAGCAGGAGATTCAGGTTCGATTCCTGGCTGGGACAGTTAGATTTTTTATTCTATTCCCCCTCATTAATTGTTTAAAATTTACGTGGGATAAAAAACCACAACCAAATAAAATATTTATAAGAATAAATTCTTATGTTTATTAACTGAAATGCTGAGGATTACTTGCAGTTATTAAGTTGCAAATGTATAAATCACTTCTTTATTTGCTGTGTGTTGGATTTTCTGGTACACGAAAGATGTTGGGCAGTCCCAAGCAGCGGTAGGATCCAAGTGCGGGCTCTATTGACTCTAGAGGGCTGCTTTTGTCGAGATGTTTGCCGAGGAGATGAGCGCCGATAGGGAACGGTTCGCTCAATTAGATGGCGGAAAACTTATCGATTTAGGGACCAAGCCGCTTGTTTGAGTTTGGGCTCCTGCCGGTGGCGGCACTGCTTTGTCCTGCGTCTGTTCGGCCTCCATCAAGAGGGATAAGTTCTGTTTTGACAGGTATCTATTGTGATTACAAAATTCCCAGCTGCACCCCCCCCCCCTCCACCAAACACACAACAATCAGGCATCACGGCTTATACTTATTATAATATAGTCACTGAAAACTGTTCCCTCCTTTGTTGTACGTACGCGGCTTTTTCTCAGATTGTTCTCAAAGAATGAGAACATTTTTTCAGCTCCTTATTATTAACCGTCTGTAAAAATACCTTTTTTTTTTTTTTTTTTTTTTTTTTTTTTTTTTTTTTTTTTTTTTTTTTTTTTTTT
>KZ808360.1:62648-74676 GCA_000696205.2 Oncopeltus fasciatus
ACCAGATACTTAAGAAGTCAAAGCTCTCTGTTGCCTGTTGAATTATGTTCAGGCGACTTTATGAGTATAGAGAGGACTTGAATAACACAGAATTCGCGCAAACATGAGCCTCATGACACAGGCTTCTAAATAGTTAGTTTTTTATATAAATATTTCTTAATTACCAAAAAGTACTTGATTATAAGTATGTCAGTTAGCTGATTCTTCTTTTGTAATGTTTTAACATTGAATTATGAATATTTTGGCACTTGTATAATAATGCTCAGCTGACTCCGAATACAAACTGCACCCGACTGTTACTATGATTAGGCATAATGTGCATATACTACATTAAATGAACTAATATGCATACGATGAATATCTATATCTCTGTTGAAACTGATAATATATATGTTGAATAGTGTATAATTATTACTTTAATCTTGCAATTAATTTAAAATACTTTTAGTGATACAAATTTTGGATATAATATTCGTTTTCTCTCTTTGTTTGTAGAACCTCCTTCTTGTATTTATACTTATATTGGATGAAGAAAATATTCGCCTGACAATTTTGCTGGCATAAATAAATGGTAATTCTAGTCAGACATAATGTTTTAATTAAAAAAAAAAAAAGATTTAAGAGATTTAAAGATTAATTTTTTAAATTATTTAGTAATGCATTTTGATATGCATTTTACTGTAATGTTACTCAGTATATAACTTGCTGAAATTAAATGAAATAATTAAATTATGTGAGTTTAAAAATTTTATCTCTGAAGTACGAATAAAAGAAATACGACTAAAACTGAAAATTATTAGAGATCGGCAAATTTGTAATAAGGGAGAAATCCGAAAGAGATTGGCATAACTCTCAATTCATAGCTATTGATAATTTTATCGTTTTATGATTATAAAATCTGTAATAAAATATAAAATATTTATTTATGAAAATTGTATAATTTAGGGTCGTCCACAAAGATATCCCAGCTTGAGGAATCCAGCGTAATCAGCTTTTTACAAGACCTTATAATTAATGATAAGGATGGCGTTGGACCAATTCCTACGGTTTCCCGTACCTTTCGGTAAGGAAAGGAATAGACGCTCAACCGGATACTATAGTTATGCTTAACTATATGCAAGTAGGATAGTTATTTGCATTGTAAAATATCTTCAGTAATATGCGTCTTTTTTTAAATTTAAAAAAATATAAATGCTACATTACAGTCTACATCTATTCCTCTAAACCTCCCCAATACCCTATTCTCGTTGATCGGTTTCAGTCGTTACCGAACTCAGCCTTTAGCTTCATGCTTAAAATTGACATAAATCAAATAAAAGACTCTGTAATGAAGAGCATTAGCGAACAGACAGACAGACTCAAGTGTGTATACCATGTTTTGTCATTTTTAGAGTACAGAAGGTGGAATCGGAAATATGTTTGAGTAAAGTTTTCGAAAAATCATCCATGAGAACAACTTAAATTAATGGAAATTATTTTTCTAACTTAACATATAAGGAGACTTAACGTCTTCTAAGTTTTTCTTCTGTTTTATAATCTAACCACAGCCTTCAAAATCATTCAAGATGGGATATCTTAATGTAGAAAGAGCTGGTTGAAAAGGTGTCACTAAAAAAAAAAAAAAAAAAAGACACCCTCAGTAATAATGCGTTTATCTTCTTGTTCAGAAAACATTAATTTTTTTTTTTTTTAACTTTTTGATATAGAAAAAATTAATTTGCTATTGCTTTAAACCTGTTTTAGTGGAAGAAAGACTGGCTGAACTATCCCAGGTTACGTAATTAATTACATACCTAATTAAATCCAGCACCTGAACAACGTACTGATAATTACAGTTATTCTTTAAAGCCAATTAATCAAACCCAAATTGAAATTCTATTATAAATAGTAGAATAATAAAAATAATTGTAGTAGAAATAATAATATAATTGTAACCTGATTTTTTCAAAGCATAATTTATAGTACAGCCCTGTTGTTTGATATATCTATTAAAAAAAAATTAACAGATGTCGTTTATTAATGTAAATGAATTAAGGACACCTGCCACTGCCACTACGACATGTGGTTGTCAAATAACGAAAATGTGCTGCTACAGAAGAACTACGCATGCGCCAATTCCGAACGACCGACAGCTGTTCTGTATAAAGCCTTCTCTTTTGATTGCAGAGGCTCCTATGTTTGTTTAGAAATAATTCTGGTCATAACCTTCGTTTATATAAGAGGTGTTAGTTTCGTTTTGCCAAAAACATGGTAAGTGTAATAGTAGAGCAAAGAATTGTCATAAAATTTCACAAGAAAATGGGTAAAACCCCTACTGAAACTTATCGTTTATTAAAAGAAGTTTATGGCGATGAACGTTTGAGTGATTCAAGCGTTTCCAAGATGGCCGAGATGACGTTAGAGATGATAACCGGTCAGGTCGCCCTACCATGTCTAAAATGGATGAAAATATCGAAAAGGTCGGTCACCTGGTTCTATTTAACCGTCGGTTAACAATTCGTAAGATTGCTGAAACTGTTAGAATTTACAAAGAATGCGTAAGGTAAATTTTTCATAAGAAGTTGAACATGCATTAAGTGAGTGCAAAAGTGGTGCCTAAAATTCTCACAATCGAACAAAAAAAGCTCGTAAAAAAGTGTGTACTGACACATTAGATGCCATTACAAATGACCCAAAATTCTTGGAAAGAGTCTTAACATGCCATTAATATTGGTCTTTCACTTACGATCCCAAAAGAAAACGTAAATCCATGTATTGAAATGAGCAAATCAAAATCGATGATGATCGTTTTCTCATTGGATTGTGTACCTTCACTGAGTTCCTGTAGATCGAACTATTAATGAACATTACTACCATAATGAAGTGCTTGCTAAACTCCGCGAAAGAGTAAGAAAAAAACGACCCGAAATGTGTAAGAACAAGTCATGGGTTCTCCTTCAAGACAACGCACCGGCTCACAATGCATTGTCTGTCAAGATGTTTCTAGCCAAGTACAAAATCCAAGTTGTAGACCACCCTCCTTATTCGCCTGAACTGACACCATGAGGCTTATATCTGTTCCCTAAGGTCAAATCTGCATTAAAAGGAATAAGATTTCAGTTTGTTGAAGCTGTGAAATCAAAAGCGCCACGCGTCATGCAATAGCTCACAGAACAAAACTTCAAGCACTGTTTCGAACATTGGAAAATTCGAATGAAGCACGGTAAAAATACAGGAGGGGTGTATATTAAAACTAAATATGTATAATTTTGGATCTTACAGGAAGCTATAAAAAAAACTGAATTTATTTAAATGTGTATAAATTTAAAATAAAATATTTTACAGCTATAATCTCGTTATTTAATAGCCACGCCTCCTATTTCTCAAGTAACTAATAAAAGATTTAAAAGGTTATTTCCACCACCAATGAATATAAAACTATCATACCTTCTATTATCCGTCTTCATTGGTTTCTGATGGTTTGCAGAAACCAATGAAGACGGATAATAGAGGGTATGATAACAATAAAAGATTCTTATGTAATAAAAAAAAAGTAAGTTTCACCATATCAATAAGAATTGTTGATACATACATGTTCCAAAAGCCTAAGTGAATTGAAACATAATGATGGTTATTCTTTTACAAAGATGACACGCGGCGGAGTACTAATTTATTTTACTTTTTCCATCTTTCGTGGAAGTAGCACTTTTGGAAGTGGATTGCCAGCCCGACATAACTTTGATCCGCGGGCGAGATGAGGGGGTGGGGGTGTCGGTAAATGAAAGAAAAAGCCGCGAGAGACATCAGGGGTTGTAAGTCTTCCTAATGGATTGGAGGAGGAGCCGGGGTTGGGGGACTGTCCGCCTGGAGCACCAGGGGTACCAACCCGGGGGCTGGCTCTCGCCCCACACTTCCCACCGACACCTGGGCCACCTCTGGCGACATTTACCAAAATTAAATGTATAAGACCGGGGGAGATCTTAGCGTTTGTGTGATCCATCACAGTAAACAAGGAGCTCCCTTCCTCATATCCTGAAAATCTCTTTGTATTCCATGCCTCACCCGTCTTTTGTATTATTACATTTTACTTCAGGGAGCTTTTAATTTATTTAATGTACTGAAATATTTTAACAAATTGGCTTATATACTGTATTATTCTTTTTATTTTTGTTTGAAAGCAACCCATCTTTAACTGCTTGGTATATTTAAAGCTTTTTCTTTTTTTTTTTTTTTAAGAAACTGCGTAAATTAAACAAAATGCTAATTGATATTGAATCAATTTAATCCTGAAAGTTTTTTCCCCCACTAAATACCTAATTCAAAAGAAACAAGTGAAACTGAAGCATCATCCGTTCCCTTGTTTATCAGCCGTTGTTGAGAAGGCCTAATTTGATTTTTATTTCATTGAATTCACCATAAGGAAATGAAGCCATTCATATTGGCAGGCATGACTGGACTTTTGAACTTTTAAATTTTAGTTTCAAAGTTCAATATATATTTTTCTGTACATCTAGAAACATCTAAAAAATTTTATAATAAGTATAAAGTATAAAATCAGGTGTGGTGACTGATGGTTTATTTGCCTTATTTATAGGGATGTTTCATAATAGAGACAACATGGAGAGAATAAAGTTAGGGAACTAACTTATGTAATGAAATTTAAAGAGTAGTCCCGACTCGTTGGTTGTCCATCTGGTGAGATAGGAGCCGAGTTCCCTCGAGGACTCCTCTCTGGGCCGACTCGGCGAGAGATAGGCTATCTTCTTCGGCCTCCGGACTCAAGTCCTCTCCAAGCTCTTGAAGTCTGATTGGTGCCCTCACAAGCAGACCCTTAGCAAGAGCAGATGCCGCAAGTGCAATCAGGAAGTTAGGGGAGACCGTTAGTCGGATGGGATGACAATGATTGGTATCCTTGGCCGCACCCCTCTTTTTTCTTGAGCTACTTGTGGTATTTTTACCAAAAGGCACAAAATGACCCTAGTGTTCGACACATCCAAAAGGAAAAGTCCTAGAGAAAGACTAAATTTACTCATTGGTATTTTCGAAATTATAAATTTTTTAAAATATGGAATTAATAGCTATAAAGTGTATTTTTTTAACGATATTTCAATTTTTTTTAAATAAAACAATAATTAAGGAAGATATTGAGGATTGTTAATAAAATGGTTGAATGATCATTTTACTTTAGAAGAACCCAGTTTGCAAATCATAGGAAGAGTTTAAAAACGTGAAACGTGAAAAGGAAGTAGTTATTTTAAGGATGGATACAATTAAAAGGATTTTAATATATTTCTTATGGATAGTTGAGAAAAAAATAGAACTTAGGATACATAAAATGTCATTCTCTAAAATGTAAGCTCTGTACAAATTTTATGGAATGAAATGAGAAGAATTTTCTTAAAGAATAAACCTAGGAAAATAATGAATAAACCTAGAGAGCTGTTCCCAATCACTATTCCTCACTACCAATGTAGAGGAAAAGTTGTAAATAGTAATTTAGTTGATTTTTTTGTTGGGGTTCAGTCAAGGTAGATCCAAAAAATACAATTTAAAAAATGTGTATTTTTATTATCTAGCGTTGTTGTTTCGGCTTACATTGTAAGCTATCTTTAGGGCTATCAGGAAGGCGAGAGGGGACTAGCAGTCATGAACATTTGATCAAGTTGGCATGACGTCCCCTCTAGATTTTTAAATTGTATTTTTGAACCTTGACCAAACCCTGTAAATTCTTTATTAATAATCTCTACGGTCAAAAACTCTTTGTTTGAAGTAAATAGTAAATGTTATTGTAATGCTATTAAGCTTACTTGAGTTAAACAGAACAAATGTTAAGCAAAACGGCAAGTGTGAGGTACTGTAAATGTCTAGAGTGCCTGTTGTAAACACTCCTCTGATGGATGAAAATTTGGACTCATGTGCACTCCCTATATTAGAGCTGGCAGGTGCGAACCCTGGGGCTTTGTATCAGCTCCTGTCTCTCTCTCTGGGAGATCGCGCGCCCTCTCGGCCGAGATTAAAGTTGTCAGCTGAGTCGGGGGATGCCGTGGATCATCCTATCCCTCCATTTGGTAATTAGCGGGGATCACCCTGGCTAAAGCCTAGGATTACCGACCAGAAGAGCCCTCTAGCGGTAGGTCTGTAGAAGCTCTCGGAGTTGATGGACTCTGTACTCCAGGGAAGATGCTTAGCTCCGACTTTAGGAACAAGGCTGGCGAACTTTAATTTTCCAAGAAGAAATGGAGGAGAGGGTGAGATAAGCCCAAATCATCCCTCCTGCAATATAAACTAAACTAGCTAATGATAATATCTTTTAATGATGTTAAATTGAACAATTCCATTTGCCACTTTCCTTTCTCTAGCGACGTACACGTCTTTTCCTTCATATTAATAATACCATGTGACAAATTTTGAGAAAAAATGTGTTGATGAATCACTTGTATTGTTTAATTTATTAAAGAAAATGCCTGCTATTTTGGTTATTGGCCCTTGATGACTAAAAAAAAGTTAATAAGTGGTTGACAAGCTGGACTTTTATCTTTTACCCAAGAAGAGTAATTTATTGGAGTACATTTATTGATGATAGTGTTAGAATTAATGAAATTAATTTTTAAATACATTCTTAATGTCTGGTATACCGAATGTCCCATGTATATACAGTTATATACTGTACTATATGTTACTGTACTATGTACAGTTTGCTATCCCTTTGTAAAGGACCATGACACTGGAGAAGCTTTTACTAATAAGCAAAAGATTACCCTGGGCGGGATTCGAACCTGCAGCGTCAGGATTGCGGGACCCGAACAGATCCATTGAGCTACACCGGCACTGGCAGTTCTCTTTTTCATGTTATTATCACAATTTTTGCAACATGCATGAATTGTATAATTGACTTAAATATCCTGTTACATATATAATGAAAGCTGTAACTATTGAAAATTAAGCAGGAGTGATGACGTGTACCTGGAGATCCATTCGATGGATTCGAGTCCCACCCTAGCAATCTTTAATCGATAAATAAAAGCTTACCCAGCGCCATTGGTGTTTAGAATTGGGTTGGTTACCCGTAGGTAGCCCCTCCCTCCAAGACCCTTAATAGTTGCTTGGAAGATATAAAAAGAAAAAAAAAGTTATAATGAAAAGAATACGGGGATAAGGTATCTGTGGACTGCATCTGTCTTATTATCAATTAGTTTATTTTATTAAATGGCGCTAGCCAATTAGCCGACAGTTTTATCTAACAAGAAAAAATAAAATTATAAGAATGTTGACCATTTGCTTTTCACCAACAAAATTAATTTAATTCCAATTTTTTCAAAGGAATAAAGTCCTTCTAGTAGATTAGGCATATGATGTGCAAAACTCACATCTTAATTAAAATTAAAATTTAGGGTTTCAAAAGTAGAAAATTACATTTCACAACTATAATGTTTCGTAAATATTGTTCTTGATATCCTTTGTAATATATCCATGACTGAATCCATGGCAGATAATCTTTTAAGAAAATACCCTTTTTTTAAATTTGTATTTTTTTGGATCTACCTTGACCGAACCCCAACTAAAATCATCTTATATTAGTAGGTTTAATTTTTTATTTATTTATTTGTTTTTTAACTTAGGCTCTCTCTAAACCTTTTCTCCTTCCTCTCGACTGATATTTGACTTGGGGGAAAGTCATTCCCTTATACGTTCTCCTTTGCAAAAATTTACTTGGATTGTAGGCTGCAGGTATTTAAAACTTTCAAATCTGAGGATTCACTTTTTTATTTAATGTAAGCACTTTATTTATTTATAATAATTTAATCTCCGAGATTGTAAACACAAAAACAGAAGTAAGGCGTTTCAAAATTATCAATTCTAGTGTCCATGTATTATCATTCACCGATAACGACTCTGCAGACAGTATTGCATAACTGAAATCCCAGCCGAAGGACTAATTTTTTTTTTCTCCATATTTTAGCTTGTTATTTTTAAATCCTTAAAGTCGAATGACTTTCTAATTAAAAAATATTTAAAAAAAAAGTCAACTGTCTAATTAATTGTTATTAATTGTTTTATCTCTGCAGTGATTAGAGCGCTATCTGTGAGGGCGATCTGACACCGCACCGTTATCTACCAAGTATCTTCGACCCATTGACTCCCCGGCAGATATGTTAAACATGGGAGAATACATATGGGGCCCAGGAAGCACAGAAACGGTTATTTATACAGCATTCCTTGGGGTTCAAGACGATCATTGAAGGTTTCTGTGCCCATTTCCTCTTAAATAAAGTCTTTCCTTTTTTGATAAAAGATTCAAATCAGTGGAATAAACAACTTATTAAAATCAACAATCACACAATTTTTTACACATATCATTTAATGAAATGTAATTAACAAACAAATTTCATGTTAATGAAGCTATATGTGAGTGCATTCCATCTCAGGCCTGTTAAAAAAATTACAATGTCCTGAGGAGACATGAGAAATAGATGAACCCGTGATAATATTTATCCTCATTAATATCTTTTAATGGTCGCCCGAGCACTTCTTCATTTCCAACGTTTTATATCCTCTCTGTTAATTGTTTCAATACAAAACCGCACTGGTAAAGGACACCTTCCCCTAGATATTTAATAATTTCACGAGATGCTTCAGCGGCATTTTTTCACACTGTCATGTTTCTCCTTTAAAACAACTAACTAGACTGAAACTGAAGCTTTTCTTGGCGTAGTCAAATGGGATTTAACAAGCTTAGAGATTGCTCTAAAGGGATTATAAAGTATTGGTAAATGTTAAATAGGATTAAAACATTAAAAGTCCTTTGAAATTTTCAATTTAATAAAAGGATATTTTTTTTTTTTTTACACCCTTTCAATTACAAGTCCTTCGGTGCGCAGATACTGTGTTTTCTAAGTCCTTCCTTCATACTGATGTAGTAGGACAACAGAGAGGTTTAACTTTCTTGTAGTCTTCATAAGTATCTGTTTTTTTCATTAATGGTGTAGTCAAACATTTCTTCTATACATCAATAATTATTACATATTTGATAATAGATTTGTGTCATTAGAGAAACAACTGAATCAAAAATTATTTCAATAAAGAAACATAAAAACTATTATATCATTAGATGTAATAACACATTATTGGTTTTTTTAATTAGTGTGTTTGCTTTCCTTTCTACCTTTAGGGTCAGGAAAGGAGGGGTTAACTATAGGTTGCCACCCCATTCTAAATAACCAAGGCTCCTGACAAGCTTTCATTTATAAATAAAAGTTTGCTCTGGACGGGATTTGAACCCATAGTGTCAGGATTGCGAGATTCTCTGAGCTAACCTGGCGCCCCTATAGTTTTATTTGTTCATATTAATTTGATACTTAAAGGTATTTTCTAAATAGATTCATTACAACAATGCTCATTAAGTGTTTCGCCTACAGAAGGACCCAAGAGAATAATCTCCAGGATTATTTAAGTTAACTTAAGGTTCGAGATGAACTGGCTTTATAAATACTCCATTTCACTAGACATTCCTTCCAACATTTTAATATCCATTTATCAAACATTATATTGATTTGTTATTCTTTACTTATTTTACGCTTTATCAGATACAAGACTTCCTAAATCAATTTCACTCGTGCCCGATCTTGGAAAAGGTGGCTCCCCCTTCTGACTCTTCCCCCTCTCTTTTTTGTATGTATTTTCATTACCATCAATAAAGAACAATCTTCTACTGAGCCTCCAAAGATCCAAAAGTATAATGGAGTATTTATAAAGCCAGTTCATATCGAACCTTAAGCTAACTTAAATAATCCTGGAGATTATTCTCTTGGGTCTTTCTGTAGGCGAAACACTTAATGAGCATTGTAGTAATGAAACTATTTAGAAAATATATTTTAATCTGAACAAATTGACAGAGATGTGGTGATGAATACATTACCCTCAACAACATCAATAACCGTTGGATATGATAGTTGACATTTAAAAAAATTATTGATTCCCTTGCTGCTTAATGACACATATAATAGAATATATATNTGTAACGGTAATTTTTAGGGTTTTTTTCCTTTCAGCTAGAAGCTAATTCACCCGTGTCTGTAGCACAGCCTTAATTGGGGAGATATGGCGGGCCGTGGGTGTGTGTGTGTGCGCGCGTGTGTGTGTGTGTCTAGACAAATAGACGTCAGGTCCCTGAAGCAGGATAGAATCAGAGAGTGGCTGTTGGTCACAGCTAGTGACTGATAATCCAGACCGGATTAATATTTACATTGAAACGCTTTCACATTGTCACTTAAAGACGTTGGAAAAGATACAGACACTTTTTGCGAAACAGATTTAAATAAGTTATCTATTGTTTTAGAAAATATATAGCTACAAATTTTCCTGGCCTATAAAGTACGCTATTATAAAATTTTCTTAGAAACTAAGTTAGTTACTGGAGAAGAGAAGTTAGCTAATGTATTAGAAAAATTAGCCGCTGCAGAAAATAAGCTTTCTGAGAATGTAGAAACTGAGTTGGTTGATTTGAAATCTAGTTAAAAAAAAACAAAAAAAAAAAACGAAAAGTTTATTTGATTAAAATTAATGAGAGATTAGGTTGATTAATTTGGTTGTCCTAGAAGCGAGCGCTTTCGGCAGTGGTCTGCCATTTTCACTTTCAGCAAGTTGATAAATGAGCGATTCCTAGAAAGGGGAATCCCATTTAAAATAAGCTAAGAAAGAGACCTGCGACACCAAGACGTACTTCAATTATACTTCTCGCAGCTGAAAAACTTGAAGCAGAAGACCAACGAGAGACTTTTCGAGATTGAACCTGATATCGCCCGTCTGGTGCGGAATGCCTACCTTTCACTTATAGACGAAATGTGTATATAAGAGTCTAATTCAAATGAACTCCGAAACGATAATCGAATGATGTTTCCTTTATAAATATTTTATTTGGTTGTGGTATTTTATCCCACGTAAATTTCAAACAATTAATGAGAGGGAATAGAATATAAAAAACGATCTGTCCCAGCCAGGAAACGAACCTGGATCTCCTGCTATCCGGGCCGGCGCGCTTAACCATTACACCACCAGGACGCGTTAGTTGTCTCATTCAATTCCCTCTCATTCAGTTCCTGGCTGGGACAGATAGTTTTTTATATTCTATTCCCTCTCATTAATTGTTTGAATGATGTTTCCGTTGAATCAACAAATCCAAGAGTGTGAAGCGGGAGGAGATAAGGTCTTGGACGAAAGGACAAGTGATGAAGAACCAGATGCTTAAGAAGTCAAAGCTCACTGTTGCCTGTAGAATTATGTTCAGGTGACTTTATGAGTATAGAGAGGACTTGAATAACACAGAATTCGCGCAAACATGAGCCTCATGACACAGGCTTCTAAATAGTTAGTTTTTTATATAAATATTTCTTAATTACCAAAAAGTACTTGATTATAAGTATGTCAGTTAGCTGATTCTTCTTTTGTAATGTTTTAACATTGAATTATGAATATTTTGGCACTTGTATAATAATGCTCAGCTGACTCCGAATACAAACTGCACCCGACTGTTACTATGATTAAGCATAATGTGCATATACTACATTAAATGAACTAATATGCATACGATGAATATCTATATCTCTGTTGAAACTGATAATGGGATCCGCTGGTGCACAAGCACTTATCTTGCAATCGGAAAGTGATTAGAAAAGTGTTATAATCGAAATTATCGCTAATTAAATCTCTAAAAATTTATGTAATAATTGTTTTTTCTTTCTAGAATACAATGATTCTCTCATTTCACATTATGTTGTTTTTTATTCAGCGTTTTCATTTTCATTAACAAAATAACCATTATGCAATTCCAGTTTTATAGGCCCTTCTTTTTTTCCTAAATTAGCAATTTTATCAATGAATAATAGAAGCATGACAATATAAACACGCAGATATTGTTCAAAATGTTAACTAGTTGAACTATTTTAAAATGTATTTTTATTAAAAGTTTAAAAAAAGAACAAAAAATTATTTCATTGTTAGATGTGTTGACACACAGAAAACCATCATCTATATTTATTTAACCAAGAGAATA
>KZ808360.1:93782-129734 GCA_000696205.2 Oncopeltus fasciatus
AAATATATGTAATATTAATACATTTATTTAAAACATTATACTTTGTTTATTTATTGAACATCAAAGATAAATATATTGACGATTTCTCAAATTCATCTACATTAAAACTCTTTTTGCTTCCTTCTTCTCCTATTTTAGCCATAAAAAAACTCAAGCAAGGACTAGAAATAAAACAAAAAACTACCCAAGTACTTAAGTTTCTTTATTTCTCTTCTGCTTCGCCTGTGGTTACCAGTGTAAACCGACTTGTGTAAGTACATTTTTAAATATCTTTAGAGCAGACTCTAGCTAATATCCTCTAAATTTACAAACCATCATTTATAGTGTGAGTTATTTCATCAAACGCCTGATTACTCTTTACATTTTGTCTCACGAAATTAAATTTTCTTTTTTAATTTTTTTTTTCTCCCACTTTTATTGATAATTTCTCACAGCTACTCCTCGTGAGATAGTGAGCTAGGTTCTTGGGACATTTAATAGCTTGAATTAACGAAGGATTACTTAAAAGTTTTTAAGACTAAAAAAAAGTCTGGGTATTGTGCGAAATATGTCGAATACGATTGGGGTGTTACATGATGTGTTAAAAGCTAGTACGAAAGTATTTTCGCTGCAGCGGGAGTAATATTTAATTTAGCATAAGAAATTTAACACACATTTCTTCATTGAAAAATATATATTCTGTATATGTGGGGTAGTGTATGATGTTGAAAGTAAAAATAAAAAAATTATCAATTACTAGAATTATTTTATTTGTGTGATGGACCTTTTTTATAAGTCTGTTTTATAATACAAGTGATTAGAGAAAAACTATAATAAAACAAGTTATTAGATATGAAATGACTCAAGATTGAATGTGTCATCAAACTGTTCATATTTTCAATAAATATAAACATAAAGCAGATGGCTATTATTCACCAGTTGCAACTTCAAATTTATAAAGAAAGAAAAGAGTGTCTAGCATTAACAATTAGTACATTTCCTACTTATGTATGGTAGACCTATTACAGACGACTTTTCCACATAATGCAACTGGAAATTGAAGTAGAAGGGCATAAGTACGCATTTCCGTCACATATAGACACATTACATATCTAAAAGGCATATTTCTCAGAGTGGGTCGCACTCTTCCCCTATCAGCTGTTTACATTCAAATTCTCTCTTCGTGTCCAGCAAGTTTGTTTACTCTTCAGAATTCCACAGATAGTTATCGAATATCAAACACCCTTGTAGTTAGTCAAACTCACCTATCGATATGAGATTCTAGTTACTCTTCTACATCACTCAGGTAGCAATGCTTCTGACTTGGAAGATTAATCAGGCAAACTGCGGTTAGTAAATTCCACACTTTTCTATTTTTGTGTTAAATCTTCCTGAAATTTAACCTCTATTAAAATAGAGGTTACTGAAACCTCTATTATGATTAATAAAAATAATATATTTCAGTTTTTAGTATTTTACAATCAATCCAGTTTTAGCCACATTGCTGAATTCAGGCAAAATTATAAATAACATAATAAAATAATAAAAATTATTTATTTATATATTATTNAAATGACGGTCAGATTTTTTTTTTTTTTTTAATTAATAGAGAAATAAGCGAAGGAATGCTAAAACAGTTGTTAGTCCAAAAATTCTGTCTTAAAATTAGGAAGCTTATAAGATAATGAAAG
Source organism: Oncopeltus fasciatus (assembly GCA_000696205.2). Classification (NCBI taxonomy): domain Eukaryota; kingdom Metazoa; phylum Arthropoda; class Insecta; order Hemiptera; family Lygaeidae; genus Oncopeltus; species Oncopeltus fasciatus. Next base: position 95,453 of record KZ808360.1, read on the forward strand.
ATGAAAGGATGTTTACGCCTGTTGGCTAATTAAGACTGTTGATTACAGATGAGCTGAAGTAGCTGTTTAGGATGTGGGTGTGGTCTGTGGCGCAAGCTACTGATAACACGGCTGTTATCAGACAGGTTCTAGAACGCGAGCCCGCTACGCCAACAGCCTCGCAGGTTTGCGTCAATCAGATCGACCGCCGGAAATCCGTGAAGCAAATTCCTTTCTCTTGCTTGTGCGTACCCAGTTCTTGTGTGTATTCAGTTCGATGAGAGTGTCCAGTAGTTGGGGTCAAAATAATTCCAAATCTGAGGGAAGTCCCTAGATCATGGCGTGGGATTATCGCGTTAGATTGTTGCTACTGGCAATACGACAGTAGTTAACAAACAGAATGTAGATAATACTACAAATAGTTATTCGCAAGTTCTGAAAAGTATTAAGCAACTCAGATTGTTCATTTCTTAAATATATATATCTGTGTGTGTGTGTGTGTAGTATGAATATGTACACACACATATATATTAATATTTATATTTAATTTATTATATATTAAATGACCAAAGTTTTCTTTTTATTTAGTGAAATGAAACTCAATTCTATTTTATTTATTAATAAAAGACACATTTCCTAAGTTGTGAATTTGAACCAATTGGAGTGAGGATGTTCCTCAGACGTAAATTTAAAGTTGCTGTTTTGACGCTGCAATTCGGCATATAGCTTTTAAATGCAAAATAAAAGGCTAGGTTAATTATTGAAAAAGATAAGACCGACAGGAAGTGGGTCACATTACCTGATATTTCAAGAACGAGTAGAAAACGTTTTTTTGACCGATAAAATAAATATTAAAGAAATCAGTGGATTATAAAGATTAAACATGAAAATTTATTGCACCACAACTATTAATTCTTATGGTTATTTAGCCAAAAATTTTTATTTTAAATGAAATTTGTCATAACTTTTTTATATGAAAATGAAATGGACGAGTTTGCTATTGAGCAAAATATAACAAATATGAGGGCGGGACATCAAATGCAGGTTAAACTCCACTGTACGGTGGGGAGAGTAATAATCAACCAAAAGCAACAAAAAATAAGCACAGATTTGATTCTATGGTTGTGGGAGATTTCATGACATGAGTTGAAATACAAATATTTATCAAATACCTTGCTCAGGAATTCGCTTAGTTTACGCAGCAGCACGTGTTATATATTTATCACATTATATATAGCATTTAGTGTAGTTTAATATACCATCTACAGGAAAAACATTTACAAGGGTGACAATCTACAATTAGTATAGATCTATCTCGCTCAAGCTCTCAAAAAGTTTGTAATTCAATTAAATTGCCAAATCAAATTTAATTGATTCACTATTTTTTTAATTGACTCTAACGATATTATTCTGAAGTTTGCTAAATTTTTTAATATAATTTGGGACTTGTTTGAGTTTTGGATATTCGATAATCATTTGGTAATTCACAAAATTCAAGTGATTTTAAAACTTCCATAAATTTAGGGATTTTATTTTATCATTAGTTTTTAATGGATCTTCCATTTTATATAATAGAAAATCTTTCACGCAGGAATACAGTAAGTTTTGTTTTTGTTTTTTTGTAACAGAATGTAAGAAATAAAGATTTTTATCTTTATTTATTTAATTATGTTTATAAAGCCTCATGCAATTCGATGGCATTGTATATACAAACAAAAAATGTATACATATATACAAAAGAGATAATAAATTGGTTAAAAGTCACTTTGCACGGAGAAGAGGCCCATTGACTCCACTTCCAATACATTTAAGCGTCAAAGCCCAAGAGGTCGCGAAGCCCCTCTTAATTGAGGGGATTGTTGGAATTGGAGTCCGACAATAGAGATTAGGCATAAGGATGGGCATGAAATATGAAATTGGATTTTACTGTGGGACTGAGGCGAAAGGAGATGAGATCTTGGATGGAATCATTTTTTTTTTTGGATTTTTATCATATGTTCATAAGTCTCCATAAGAGTCCATTGTGTCTGTCGAGTTCTTATCGCTTAAGTTTTATGTGTTCACCCCAGTTAATACGTGAGTCAAGGTGGAAACCAAGGTAACGGTCTGAATCAGAAAGAGGTTTAGGGATGGTAAAATTTAAAAAGGTTATGGTATTTTAAATTAGAAGAATATTTTCTTATCTGAAAAATTACGCACTTGGATTCATTAATTTTAATTCTCCATTTGCTGCAGTATTGCTGAATACGATCTAGGAATCAGGATGAGAAGAGAGGATCCCCTTTTCATCAGCAAAGAGGGCTAAGAGGATATTAAGATGGATAGGGATGTCTGCAGCGTACAGGATGAAAAGGATAGGCCCGAGCACACTGCCCTGTGGAACACCCGCATTCACAGAGAGGTGTTCGCAGTAATCTGAGCCTTGCCGGACCTAAAGAAACGGTTAGATAGATAAGAATGAAAGATTTAATGTACATGGTGCTTGGGAATATGCGTTTAAGCATGTATAATAAACCATTTTGTCATACACGATCAAAAGCTTGAGCTACTTCTCAAAATACACAATATGTTATTATTTTTTCTCAAGAAAAGAGAAGATGAAATGAAATCAACAACGCGAAACACCTGTTGGACAGTAGAGTACTGGGATCAGAAGCAAATATGATGGGGTGTAAGGATATTTAAGAAACTAATGATACGCATCATTGGTTTTAAAAACATTTTTCTTGAAAACCTTAGATAGTAAGGAAAGGAGCCTGATTGAGCCATAGGATGATTCATTATGAAAAGGTTTAACGCATATGGGAAACAGAATAATATCAGAAAATTTCCAGAAGAGTGGAAAGTAGGTTGTTCGAAGGACACTATTATAGAGGTGGGTCAGGAAAACAATTGTTTTGTGGGGTAAATTACGAAGTATTGGCCAGGTGATTAAGTCATAGCCGGGTGCTTTGCGCTTAGGCAGATGGTTAATAATATACTTGACCACAGATGGTGTTACTGCCCTAATCGGCAAGAACATTGGAAATGGTGAGTCCAGTGACTCCTCAACCTCTGCATTATTGGGCAAACTGTCGAAATCTGGATTATTATGAGGATCTGGATGAGTCCAGAGGGATTTGTCCGCTGCTGAGAGGAATGCCTGAACTTTTGGAACACGGCTCTAGCTTAGCCAGTTCTAAACATGCTACGAGATCGTTTAATAGGACTGGTTGGAATTGTCTGAGACAGTATGGGGAGGACAGGGCCGCAGTCAGAAGAAAGATCAATTTAAGTATTATGGAGTGATGATAGATTTCCGTAAACTAAGCGAATTCTTCTGCTTTATAGTTTATGAAAATTTGAATGTGAACATTCCGAATTGTGTAAACCTTCTTTAATTTTTACATTTAATAGCAACATGCAAAACTTCAATAAGGAAACAAGTTGTAGTGACTTCTAGACTGTTAAATTAAAATTTATATTACGTATAAATTACCTGTCTCAATTTTCCAATATTGCTTTGGAGAACACCTAAAATATTTATTTATAAATAAGCAAATCTTAGTGTTATTTTCATTTTTCTTTTTTCTACATTATCTATTACATATAAAATTTTAAGATTTTTTACTTTGCTAACAATGTTGTTCGATTGGCTGCAAATTAAAATACACGGAAAAGCTTTTAGTTTATTTTCTAAATAGATAAAGACTAATTTTACATGCACTTGATATTGCAGGTAATCTTCTTCCTCTAAGCGCCTTATTTTATTCAATAATGAACTTAACTTTTCCTTTTGCATTTGTAAGCAACATGCCGAATTCCGTTAGAATATATAAAAAAAACTGTGTCATCTAAAGTTTTGACACACACTTACTCATAGGCCAATGTGTATTGAAATTTTACCGAAAATCATTTACACTCACTCTTGGGAGGATCGAAAAAAATATAAATTTACTTTTTAAAATAATATACGGAATTGCATAAAAAAATAATACATTGCTAATTTTATTTGAAACCAAAATTTAATAAAAACTTACTAACTACCTTTATATTGCACCTCACTCCATGACCAAAGTTGTTACATGGAAGACAACAAAGAAACAATCTTTAATGGTAATAAAGCATCCGAAATTGATTATTCTTCATAATTCACTAGTAGCCTTTTACTTTATCTTGAATATGTGATGTGCACAAGAAAAAATGTCAAACCCGGAATATGAAATGAAGGTTATCGTTTAGATCATTATATTTATCATTGGCAATCAATATTTGGTTAGTGTATTATCCATGCTAACAAGTTATTAACTATATATCCATAATTTTCCGGCTTCGATTATATATTTTAGCCTGAAAGTAAAATGCGTCACTCTCTTTACGGAGGAACTCTTACTAAAAATAATAATAGTAATTTGCATAATATAGAATAGATTTATTGACGTGCAGAGGTTAGTTCAGGGTCCAGTTGGTGCAGCGTTAAGCAGAGTCCATGAGCCCCTATTCGCGTCAGTTGCAATCAGTCAACCGGTCATGATTGCCAATGAGTAAATAATATCCCAGGGGGCAGATTCTAGGTAAAAAACAATGAGGGAAAGCTGGTTCTGATACCGACAATTAGGCAAACAAATAAATTTTCCACAGTCTGAATTACGGAGGCGCGCCCACAGGAAATGAACCGAAGCCAGAGGAAGGTTATAAGATTAGATCTCTCTATCTGTTTGCATACAACAATCAATGTTTAGAAAATAATAAGCTTCGTAATCCTAAAATTGGCATCGGCAGTTTTGNAATATTTTAGCATAGGGACGGTTTATTATTATTTAATTTTGAGCATATTTCTTGTAGATTAATCAAGCCATTCATGCTGCTACCATGATGAGAGTTTAAAAAGAGCTTAAACACTTTTTCATCGAAGCTACATCGGGAAAGCTATATATATATATGTTTGTGTGTGTGTGTTACGAGACCTAGTCTCGGCAATTTTAAAAATACTGAAACCAAATTTAATTAGAAAGTGGTATTTTTTTTGTAGTATATATACCAATATCATAAATCAGATTTCTCATTGCAAACCACTCTAAAAATTTATTTTCGGTTGCAACCGTATGAGGGTAAGAGTAAGTTTAAAGAGAGATCAAAATTTACTATGGTTGTAGCTTATTATCTGGGTAATGAAATAGTTAATCCGACATAATAGGTGTAAAATGAAATTTTTTAATGCTTATGCATTTTTTTCATGAAAAATCGCTTGTTAACATAGAAATTTATGAATGTTACCAACTGTAGTGATATTTCGGTGCTGCTCTTGAAACACAAGTGTTACCCACAAAAGTACATAAAAACATACTATGAAACCATCCTAAATACTAAACCCACAGTTCATATTTTGACGAAAATCCCTACTTGACACTACTGGAATCTACAATAGTGATCTAAAAAATTTCACATCTCCACAACAATAACATAAATGCTAAACCCGCAAAACATATGTCGAGGAAATTTGCTACTTGGTATATCCCTTGCATTAAATATGTGTTATTTACAAAATTACATGGTGATTAATTTGAAAAAAATCTTTAATGATTCATAAGATTAATCTGAAAATCCTATAAGACCAAGAAGAATAAAAAAATATAAACCCGCAACACACATTTCAAATAAATTCGCCTTAGGCAATCCTTTGTTGTCAGCAGCGTTATGGTAGGTATGGCGCGAAACCATCGGCCCAACCAACTTGATCCAAAGAGGCAGACAAACAGGTTAAAATGTTTGGGTGGAAACCATGGGCTCCGCCATTTACATTTGTGACAAATCCGAACATTTTTCCGCTATTTTAGCGTAGACAGGAGTCTCCTAAGATGTTTGGATATTGAATCATTTGGAGTAATGATTATATTTTTGTGAGAAGGTTCTCTTTCAATTTCTACTTAAAAAATCCGATGGATTTAATCTTTGGTAAGGTTAAATCATCCGTGGAGTCTTATTTCAAAGATTCTCTTTACATGGAACTCAAATAGAATTTACTGGACAATCAACCTCTTTAGCTTGAAAATGTAAGCCATAAATTATTTTATATTCTAGTAAATGTAGGTACGAAATATTGAGAAACTTTATCCGACTAACCGTATTTGTATTAGAAGTTGCATATTTTATTGATTTAATTTATCCAACATCGTCTTCTATTAACTTTAATGAAGAATGCATTGCTACCTGCAAAACATGATTGATTTAGGCATAGATTCTTCAACATAATTCAACCTATGTATTACCAGTATGTAGGTCCATCTAAGTTCGATTTACTCCTTTGAAAACATATTTTATACTAGCGCCAGGTTTGATGAGGGATGAGAATATTGTCTATATTATATCATTATATTTATATTCCCGTTCAAGAAAGGAGTTAAAAAGGGAGTTTTTTTCTTCCCTTTAAGGTTTATTTCGACGAATTTGTTTTCCAAGGCCCAATAGCTTCATCCATTGCTAATGAATGATTGTCAATTGTCATTGTTTGGTTCTTCATGGTTAGAATTAATTCATATTGTAGCAAATACTCTTGTTCTGAAACATTTCTTGCTAATTTTGACACGTTTTTAAAGTTTTCATATTTTCGGCCGTTCCACAAACTGACGCTGTATTTTTTTTCCGCACACTCCTTGATTTTCTTGTGTAGTTTGATTTATTCCAAGTCTAACCCATTTGCATTTATTCAATTTCCCATATTCATCAGTAATGTACCATAATTTATATAATTTATCTTGTTGTACATTACATTAATATACAAAGTTTTAAAGATCGACCAATTGTCATATTACAGAGAAAATAAAATTCGTAAAAATAGACATTAAATAAATTTACTAAAATACATAATGTATATGGAAATTCAACTTATAGAGAGAGTGCTTTTGCGCAATCTTGCCTTAACATTAGTTTGAAATATGGTGAAATTTATTACGATAGATAGTGGATAAATATTGTTAAAACCAGTTCTTTAAAGAAAATTCTTTAATTCAATAATAATAAAGTTGGCCGAAGCTGTACTGTACTGTCTATCTAAATATATTGTCTATCTCTATTATTCGTAATTTTAAAAATAAAGTAATGTGATTCGCGGGTTTCTTTTACTGTTACCAAAAGCTTCTTTTACTGGAGTTCTTTTAAAGAAAAGTTAATTTTTTGAAATGTTCTTTAATTGCTAAAGTCGGTCGAGTAAGAGGGGGCTGACATAGATTAATAATATTCATTGTCTTCGTATGTCTGACTTTTGTATGAAAAAAAAACAATACTGAATAATAGGCAATAAATGCAATAATTTAGGATTTATATTCCTTTAAATTTTTGCAAAAACACACTTTAAGGCAAACATTTAAAAATGTAACTTGGAATATTGGGTGGGCTTTCTATTTCAATATTGAACACTAATTTGGTGTTAGGGTTTTCTTTTGAGAACAGTTAAACTTTGGCTGAAATCAGATCAGGAGTAAAAATTGTTTTCGAGGAAGACCAAAATTCATTTCTACGACAAACTTTATAAAACATGTTAAATGTCAAATTAATTTATCAACATTTTCGTTCAACAATATTTTTCACAAACATTTATGAAAGAAGAAATTAAATAATGTAAGTAATTTAGGTTGAGGTCTTCCCCTCCTCTCTCTTACCTGTGATCTTATCCTTTACGCTCATTTTCCTGTGCAGTTTCCATGATCAAATTAATCTTATTTATGACCATCTTTAAGAAAACATAAGATGGGTTAATTTATACTCAAATGGAGAGTTTTTTGACCGTAGATATTATTATTACATGATTTTAGTTGGGGTTCGGTCAAGGTAGATACAAAAAAATACAAAGTGTAGACAAAGTGTACGAGAGAGGACGTCTGGTGCCTAAGTTCACATGACTGAAATGTGAACTTAGGGACAGGACGTTCTCTCTTTTTTTCATGACAGGCAGCCCTGAAGATGGCTTACAATGTAAGCCGAAACGTTTGCAGATAATATTTAAAAAAAATACATTTTGTTTAAATTTGTATTTTTTTGGATCTTCCTTGACCGAACCCCAACTAAAATCATCTAATAATATTAATTTATACTNATCAAATTAATCTTATTTATGACCATCTTTAAGAAAACATAAGATGGGTTAATTTATACTCAAATGGAGAGTTTTTTGACCGTAGATATTATTATTAGATGATTTTAGTTGGGGTTCGGTCAAGGTAGATACAAAAAAATACAAAGTGTATACAAAGTGTACGAGAGAGGACGTCTGGTGAGGTACTTTTTACTTTTTTGTTTTTTTAATTAATTTAGATTCAGATTTATTTGAGTTAATTTAAATTGAGTGACTCCATGCCTGTTTAATTGAAGGTAGTGAAAATATGTTGAATGGACAATCTTCAATGTTTGCTTACATTTGGAATGGATAATCATTTATTTTATTTACGGTGAAATGGTCTTCCCTAGTGTTTGAAGGTAACTATGAAAAGATTCACATCATTCAATTCGATCATCATTCGATTTGTCAACTTGAATCACATAAATACTTGTAAACACACTTAGATTTTTATTAGAGGTAAGATTTACTTTTCTGATTTGTAAGAAATGATTATATTCTAGATGGAATGCTAAAAGTATCTTTCCACCTTTACCTTAAGGCCAAGTTCTACCAACTTTTTCTCTTTGTAAGGTAGTCATTTGCACTTTTTACCATTATTTAATTTCACCAATATATTTGGAATATTTCATATTTAATATTATAAATAACCAATATATGTTTAATTGGCGGTATTCATTTCTTACTAATTTCTTATTATGATTTATTATATTTTTAAGGGAAACCTAAATCAGTACATTATTCTTAATATTTTAAAAGAAGGAATCCTATTTAATGTTTTTAATGGACATCTTTTGAAAAGGGTGAATAGAGAAATGAATAAAATTTCAGCAAATTGTCACAATTAAATGGAATCATGATGATCTCCGCCAGGTCAGATTTCAGGCATGGACGGCTGATTGTCAGCGTAATTTCAGTTTTATCATTCTCTAAGGGTTAATTAGTGTCAACACGAATCCAAAACGGTTCGGCAAGACCTTGGGACAGATTGAGATAACCTCATCGGCGGACCTCAGCTGTCTGGTGAGTGACAACCAGCCTCCAGACATTCTCATCTCATCTGCAGTGTTCGGTGCATGTCCTCAACATGATTGCAACTTCACAGCGTGCCCTTTTCAAGAGAATATTGTCATGGGAGAAGTTCTACCAGACACAACTAAATGGCTGGCTCTACACTATTAAATGAGATTAAACCTTTCTGGCGAATGACGACCTCTTCAACTCCTCTACAGTTCGGAGCATGTCTTCAAAATTATCTCCACTATTGAACGTACCTGTTCAGATGAACAATGTCCAGATGGAGTCTATTGAATTTTTTATAAAGGCAATTTAACAAATCACAAAGATGCTTTGTATATTTTCGCAAAATATATAATTTCACTTATGGATTTTAGCAGTCTGGTGATTGACAATCCAATTCCTGATTTCTTCATCTTATATTTAGTTTAGAATATGCCCAAAACATTTTTAACTTTAGAACTTGTCCTGACTATAAAAATTTGAATTGACAATACTATCATTTACTATTAAGCTTTAGGGTATGTATTTATAAAAGATATATCCTCGTTAGCGGACCTAAACTGTCCAGAAGGTAAAACCATCCGTCTTAAAATTTGCAGTTAAAATCCTCAACTTCAGACAGTGCTATATCTAACTGAGGAATATAAAATTCTCATTTTAATAAAATTTTTCAAAATTTCAAAATATATTAATCTTCAGGAAAGACTCAATTTAAGAAGATCAAAAAGCTTTTTGTCTTTGGGATAAAACTATCATACGATCGTTACTATATTCCTTTTAGTAATTCTCAAGTGGTAGAAAAATTACAGTTTGCAATAATAAAGGCTGGAAGAGTTTAATAGATTTTAAATTACGTCCAAGGATTCTTCGTTCCACAAAAAGTGATGAGAAGAATCTTTATATGTGTGTATAAACGTATGTGTGTGTATTATATATATATTGTGACTATAAATGTTTGTGCCAAGAAGGCAGGATGAGATTTGTGTGTGTGTGTGTGTGTAGTTTCGGCATGTACTTTAAATTCAAAACAAAAGATTAAGTTCGTTATTCGAAAATCGCAAAACTAGACGGTTAGGAGTAGGGATTACTTGGTATGTCAATGAGAATAGAAAGTTTTTTGTATCTTTTTTTTATTGTTTGTATGGCCAGTCATGAAAATGGAATCTTGGTTATACGACGTCTCCATTCGCCTTCATGATAGCTTTGAAGATGGCTTACAATGTAGGCCTAAACGTTGGCAGTAATTTAAAAAAAAAATTTTAAATTTGTATTTTTTGAATCTACCTTGACCGAACCAAAAAACATCTAATAATAATATCTACGGTCGAAAAACTCTCCAATCAAAACATGAAACATACATAGAATATCAGAGAATGTTAAAGGAATTTTTCATTTATTATTTTAGGAAGAAATAAAAACTATTCTGTAAATCAAAAAGTTTATAATGTACATTATAATGAAATTACAATTACAAGATATATGTCCCTTTTTCTTGTATATATNAACGAGAGTCATTTAAACAGCTGGACAATATCAGCTCCTCCGAGCATCCGACTATATAGAGAGAGAGAGAGAGAGAGAGAGAGAGAGAGAGAGAGAGAGCAATCAAGAACAGGTCGCATAGAGAGCACATAGCTCACAAAAAAGAAAAAATCACAAGGAGCAAAATTTTCGGGGATCTCTCGCCCTTCATCGGTGAGGAGTGAAGGGATTCTAGTAGTATTTCTATTTTTTCTTCTTTTTCTTTTTGTGTGTTCACTGCACTTTCTATTCCACCTATTTTAGATTACTACATATCGCAACCGCGATTGTTTATATATATATATATCCAGAATTTTGTTCTAGTTATTCAAATATTTTATTGTTGAACACTTCTTATCATTTAAAACATCCTTTTTTTTAAAGATTTATTATAAAAGATGAACCTGTTTTAATATTTTGTTACCATGAAAAAGGCCTAAAATATAGGCCAGAACATTGAAGAAAAAAAATGTTTTTGTTTAAAAAAAAGTATTTATTTTCTTGAACCCCAAGACCGAACCCACAATTAATCCTTCCTAATAAAGGTCGATGGTCTGAACTATCTCCAGAAATTTCTATCAGTTACCTGAGCGAGGGGTTGCTACACTTCACCAGAAATACGCTGAAAGGAGGAGGTGGTAGCCAATCTACGAATTCTATCATTATTTTTGCTCTGGCCGTTGTGGATGGGGACTTTTGGCGAAATGGACGGTCAGCACTCGTCAGTGTGGGGGGGAGCCCCCTCCAGGTCCCCGAGGGCCGGCAGACGGCAGAGATCCCGCTCGAGCGATGCCTGGCTTACGCAATGGGCTATCGGGGGTCAGGGCAGATACCGCGGGTTTTAAGAGCCCACCCCATATCCTCGCCAGCCAGTTCGGCCTGTCTGTCGACAGCTTGTACACAGGTCAGTCCAAGCAACTCTTGCGCGATTTTCTTGTGACTTTCCAGCTGAACAGGGGGACTACTCATCCCAGAGCTTGTTCGCACAAGAGGTCCAAGAAACACCCATAGAAATCTCTCCAACGGAATATTAGGTACGATGGTTCGATTTCTTAAAAGAGCAATAGAAACCAACCGTAGAAATAATACAACTCAAACAGTCTAATCCACATAATCAAAATACATTATTATTCATCATAATAGTACTATAGAAAAGAATTGGACTTTATTTCTGCTGTCATTGACCATATTGGAACAGTTATTTCTTCCCTATAATTAAAAATGTTTCTTAAGAAAAGTAAAAATAAACTTTTTTTTTTTATGAAATAAATTGATGGTTCATATTGTGCAATGCTATTTGTGTTGTGATTAGAATATGCATAAATTCATTCATAGATGATACACATTTGAGATAAACGATAAATTTCTCACATTTCTTTTCATTACAAAGCAATATATGAGAGCGATTTTTTTTTAAAGGAGAAAAAAAATTTTTATACGAAATTAAAGCCGAAAGCTACTCAAATTCCATTCATGAAATCCATTCTTTCTTTTTTTTTTGCAATTATTATCTATTCAAAGTAACATCAAATATTTTAGCCCTATATTCCACTTTTCAATTTTTTTTTTTTTTTTTTCTTTTTTAATCATAAGTTCATTTTATAAGAATTTCTTATTGAAAATGAAAATTTAAGATTCTAAGATTTAATCTTAATCTAAGATTTAAGATTATAGTTTAAGATTCAGTTAAAACATTGTAATGTATTATAACTTTTACTGTACTATAATCAAAATGCTCATTCATGAATTTAGTCTATAATTACTTGACGTTAAATTATTTACATACTTTTTTTATTATTTAGTCACGAAACTGTAGAACATAAATATTTATATGTTTCACTTAAAGTTTATTTTGTCTATCTCTAATTATGAATATCTATTATTTTTTATTAAAAGTTGAAGAACATTTATCAAATTATATTGAACATATATATCATAATTTCAAATAATTTGGCATTTAGAGATAACTTATACACAAAAATAGTTGCTTTTAAAAGTAAATTAGTGACCAAATTTCAATTAGTTACTTGCTTTCAGTAAGTATTAAATGATATTATTTGTTAATAGAGTTTGACTCATAAAAGCTACTATAATAAAGCATTGTTTTAAGTGAAATCTTTGCAAAGGAAGGTATAATTCACAGCAATTATAAGATATATGAAAATCAATAAAAAATACATAGTGAGATCGAATATTAACGAGCTATTTTTATTTGTAATAATTTTTAAAATTAAAAACAGTTTAGTTAAATAACTCTATAATAAACTAAAATTAATAATTAGTAGAAATTAATTTTAATAAACTAATTGTACTTTTTTTTTTTTTTTTGGTTTAAGTTTTGGAAACTTCATAATGGTTAAACCATTAGTCAGGAAGAAGTTCAGTATTTGTTGAACATCACGAAACGTTGTTAGATTGATAAAATAATAATAAAAGATTGATTTTTTTATTTTAATAAATTCGATAATAAGACTTTTTTTTTAATATGCAATAAAAACTTATTTCAGTGACTTAGTTAAGTTTAATTTCTTCTTTCGGGTTTGGCCGTGTAAGGTGATTACTCCGACGATATAGAAATAAAGAGGTTTTCAGTATCAATTCTGCCAAAGCAAGATTGGAGTAATGAATGTCAAACATAAATATCCAAAATTTTAACTACAAAAACTTTCAAAATGACGATATTTCGCTGTTCAAATGATTAACAAGAATCAAGAATGTCATCATTAATAATTCCCGTTATTCACTATAAGTAAAGTTAGTTTTAGTAACGGGGACGGAAAACAACAAACTTATCGTAGAATAAATAACTGTCGTAGAGTGGTTTTCTCAAAAGTATTTTCATTGGTAATAACTTGTTACGAATTGAGAATTCATGTAGATGCCAAGTGTCGGGGAATTCACTGAGGCACTTGTAGCTGTCTGTAAATAAACGCGTGAGACGGTTTCAGAAGGAACTGTTACTCTCTCGAGGGGCCGTTATCGATAAGAGTGAAATGGTTTATAAGGCGCAGCTAGCTGTAGCGCCGGGAATCGAGAGCCGCAGCTAGAAGTGCAGGGTACACATTTCGCGACACACGCAGACATGACGAAGATCCACCTGTACTCGCAACTCAGCGCCGACTCCCCTGTTCCAGGTGGCGGCGCGATGATCGGGGCTATCGGCTTCTACACCAAGCTCTCCATCGAGCTGGGCTTCCTCGCTGTCGCAGTTGCTCTACTCTGGCCCTCCATCCTGTCCTACATCATCAAGCAGGTGAGTGCTCTTTCGAGTCTACATACTTTCTGTGCAGGTGAGAGGTCAGCGGGACTCCATTTCCCATCTCAATTTTCCATTAAATCTGAACAGTTTCAGTAAAACAAAACCTTTCTTCCCGCCGTCTATTGCTCTTATTTTAAAGTTCATAGTAATCTATCCAACTGTAAAAAAAAAATTACTAGTAATCAAACAAGCTAAATTTGGTTCATATAACATCAAAACACAAATAACCAACTAAAAAAATTTAAATTTTTATTGATGTATACTCATTCTTATATTATATTGATTATTTAAAAATCATTTTTATACTCTGCATTTGATAAGGAAATTTAATCAAATACTAATTTTTTACTTCTCTTAGTGTACCTTATAATAAAGATACGAAACGCATACGAATCGAAACTGTTATGCCGAGTTTTTTCATTCAAAAGCAAAATTTTAATGTTTGTTCGTAAACAATCGAGTAAAATAAGATTAATTTAGCTTCTTTCAAATGTTTTAAATATTCTAATCATCTATACTACTAAGAGTTTTAATTTGGAATATAGAAATCTCTTTTTTTTCTGTGTAATATTAATGACGGATGTCCGTATTTTATGATTTTCATGGTTTGGTATTCTGAACTCTGAAGATAACTTTTGGATTTTTTAAAAAGATAATTAGATCATTAATTGACAAGTCAAAAGACACCTAAACCTTATCATGAATATGTTTAATATTCTTTAGATTAATCAAATCAAATTTCAAAAATTTTAGAACTCCTACAATAGAATAGGGTTGTTCCCGAAGAACCTTATGACACCAACTGGTGTCCATTTCCTATTGTAGTATCGCCCACCACTTACCCATTGGCTAATATTCTTATTTGGGATGAGACTTATTTTCCTGAATTTTTTTATTTATTTATTTTTTTTTTACATCTATTAAGATCTTTAAATATTTTTAAGTTTATATATTTATTTACAATTTTTCTTTGTAGTTTGTGTATTATTTATTCATTGGTTGCAGATGTCAATAAAGTAATCTCATATGAAGCAACAATTCCCTTCAAATTGTCTGTATGGAGAGTGGCTATCATTTGGCAAGGGAGTAAAAATTTCGTAAAACATTTAGTATAATACTTAAGATACATAGCAAACGTAAAATACATAATTTAAAATTCGAAAATTTACTCAAAAACAAATCAGCTTTTCCATTAAATTACGACTACATCTTTATTATTTTGTATGTTGTTAAATAAAAATCACATGTATATATTTTAAACAGTACATGGGTCATAATAAAACAAATATGAGATATTTATTTTAGAATTTTTCGTACTCGACAAGAAAAAAATTTCACTAATTTATTTCAAACGTTTGCAGTAAAATTTGTCTGAGACATCTCTAATATATAATCTTAAATCAATATATGTGAATTTTATGTTGTTGAATGCTAGTGAATAGTACACTTTAGAAACGTTCGTGCTATAAAGCATCATAAAAGAATCTATTAATTATAGAGTAAACTATATAAATAAAGCTATATAACAAATAACAATTCAGCATCATACTATGGAGTCGTAAAATAATACAATCGGGAGAAAATATTACTCTTTATGAAAACAGTGTATTATGAATGTTTGAAATATATAAAAGGAGGAATACTCACCGAATAAATCATTTAGCAATTTGATTTTATCTATAATATTAATATAATTTAATGCATGTGGGATTGATTACAGGACAAAATGAATCAAATACTGATTGTTTTTCAAATGGAGCAGACAGAGGAAGCAATTACGTCTGCTTTTCTTATCTGGAAACTCTCGGTAGCCAGATAATGAGTCAATAGTCTTGAAAGGATCATACGATATGTTTATAAATAGGAGCAAGGTGGCCGCTGATTGCGTGGGAGGGTGTCTTCGCTCTGACTCAATAGCGATAAAAAGAAATATCTATTGATAATGCGGGGGTGGGGGGTGTGGTTCGACGCACCCTGCGAATGTGGGCTAAGTAACCTTCGGGGGAATTTCTATGGTACCCCTAGATCAGTCCTGATCATTCGTAGGTTTTCTTCCTTGGTAATTTATAGTATTAGTGGGTGATGAGAAAAATTGGTCCAGATATCTCAAATATGGAGGATTGTTAGTTTAAAAGTGGTGTATTTTTTTTATCATTTCTTTCCAGTAGTAATATTTTTTCCATAAAACAATAGACTTAAAAAAGCTAAATTATTTACTTAAAAATATGTCTTTGGTATATTACTCACTAATAATCATTTCAATTTATTTCTTTGAATTTGAATATTTTTTTTATTGCTCTGATTATGATGTGATTGAGGCCGAACATATAAATTGAACTTGTTTGGTTCAAATGGTTATTTATTTAATTTTTAAGTAAATTTGTATGCAATTTATTTATTTTTAATTGTTCAGAGAAGTTTATATTTTCACATTTATCCAGGAGATGCAGTTGTCGCCAGGCTCCAAGAGTTTCCAGCACTGGAAGGAAACTCCAGTCCCCATGTATATTGACATTTACTTCCACAACTGGACGAATCCGCATGATATCGCAACTCAGAAGCCTTCCTTCAACCAAATGGGCCCCTACAGGTTCTAGTGAGTGTCTTTAGGTTTTTTATATATATATTTTTTTAAAAAGTATTTTGTACACTAGGGGATGATGAATAGTATAAAACCTATTTATTTAAAAAACCTATTCATACCTACCCCAAACAGGATACGTCTAATCATTATAAATTAGAACACTATACTTATAAGTTTTACTATTGACAGCCTTAAGTAAAAAGTTTTGAAATAATTACTACTGGCATATACCAGACTTTAATGTCGATGATGAATATGTGACGAAATTCTCGCGCTGCCATAGTGCTAAGTCACTATTCTTCAAAGTTATACGCCCCCCTAATTTGAGTACTCACAGCTAAAATTAGCCGAGACAGGAGTAGTTCGAATTGATGGCCTTTGGGTCTGAATGTGTTGACCAATCCTTACCAGTAAAACACTACGGAGAAGTACATTGTATTTGTAAGCATTTTAACAGGCCAATATTAAAAAATCCATCAAGTTGAAGGGTAGGGTACGGGCGGGAGGCTTGATATCCGATAAAGAACAATCGCCCAAAGCGTGTTCGCATCTATGGAAATAGGAGGGGATGAAAATGGCCTCTAAATGATGCGCATTTAAAACGATAAATTTCTGGTATTCAGGGTGGAATGGAAAACTCATATCGAGATTCATTTAAGTTAATTGAATTCATTGCTCATTTCTAGCACATTCATTGGATTTACCCAAAATGACTGGTAATTTTTATGTGAAATATGTCAATTTTGTTGTGAGAATAAATATACATGTATTATTTAAATAGGATTTGCTCTTTTTTTTAAAGTTAAGATAAGCATCGCATATATTAATCAAAAATTAAAAATGTACTTAAGACCAGATTTAGATAGATTTTAAAAATGGAAAAGGGATGGTTTTTATGAATGTATTTTTTTTTTTTTTTTTTTGTGGACAGATTGCCATATGGAATCTATAAAAACCGCCCACAAAATTTTCTTGATATACTAACTAGATATAGTTCGAAAAAATCAATCATGTTTTAAAAAGGATGATAAGGATATTGTTGAAAATTACACAGGCCAACAATATTTCGTAACACGGAAGTGATCAACCATGGAGATCTCGGCTATGTTGAATCTAATAGCCGTTTTACTCTCACCCCTCTAGTTTTTAAAATATCGGGGGATGTATTTTTTCTCTTACGTTGAAGTTTTAAATTATGCATATCTAATCATTTTTAATAGTTCTTGGCGTGGAGAATACGAATATGAAGTCAGATTTCTTATATGTTGTTTAATTTTTGACTGTTTGTATATGTCAAAATTCAGAAAATTGCGACAAAAAAATGTTTTTGTAAGTGGGAAACCATTATAACTCAGACTATAGCAGTATATATTGATGGTATTATATTATTTTCCGAAACAGTTAAAAGCATTCTGCATTGTCTTGGTTATTACTGAGTTATAACCTCAGAAATTTGTTTATTGCTAACTCCGCGTTGGCGAGCTTGTAATGTGAAAGGAACCTTGGAAATTTGAGAGAATCGCTTTAAAGTCTTAGCAATGTGATTTCCTAAGCGCATCGCCCCAATCCCATAAGTATTTCCGTCGGCGTCTCGGATCTCTGTACTCGGATTTGTACGCATTGTGGAGAGGTAATGATCCATATGTACGAAGACTGTAGTCATGTGTGCGCGACTCAAACATGTGCCCTGCTGTTACAGCGAGAAGAGGACCAAGGTAGACGTGGTCTGGAACGAGAATAGCACCGTGAGCTACAGGCAGACGAGGCACTGGTTCTTCGACCCGGACCACTCGAACGGCACACTCCAGGATCTCGTTACCAACGTCAACATGGTACCACTTGTGAGTATAACCTTCATCCTTCAGTAGTTGGCAAGCTATTCCCTTAACGAAAACGATGAAACAATTTTTTTAGAATTTTATGATAATCTAACAAAATTGAAATACACACAACCTAAACAATAGGTGAACATAGCAATTCAATTTATTGCGAGAGTAAAGCTTTTGAAAATTGTAAATTTTCCAAAAAAAAATTAGCTTAACTGATCAGTTTCTTATTTAATTCCTTACAAAATTATCAATGAAGTCACTTTAATTTTAAACGCATATGCAGATTTGTTTTTTTTTTAAATTAAATATGAACAGAAAAAAGTTATTTATTTGAACTGACACGCAAATGTCACGGAGAGGAATGATCAGCCGGCGCTAGGGGAATGGGAGGGTTGAAGGGGGATGTGCCTTGACAAATCTGATTGCTTTTCATAGAAATTAGCTCTAGAACGCTAATGACAACCCCTTTTGCAAGTCGGGGATGATGCATCCGAGAAGTAACCACCCTATTTTAGATGTCGCTGACCAGCTAGCAGCTCTCCCTAAGGGCAGACTTACTTCCCGAGATCGGAGGGTGTTCTCAACACGGAGGAGCGGGCCTCGAATTGAAACTGGATCTGGTTTAGTTTATCTAACTGAAGGAAACTTAAGAAACATAAATTTTTTTAAAAGTTCTTATGTGAATGAATTACTTATCATGGGTTTCAATGAAATAAAAATCATAAAAAAAACTGAAAGAGTTTTGTTCGCAATTATTGCTTTTTTTTTTTTTTGCCTTATGGGGATTTTGTTATCTCCAATGATTATTATTTATTACTAGTATCATTCGTCTTTTTTTTTTTTTTTTTTTTTAGTGATTCAGCGTATCAGTGTTATCTACCAGTTATAAACAAAAAAAATAATTCTGACAAAATGATTAGTAAATTGCGAAACAGAAGCTCCCCCAATTTCCAAAGAATTTATTCACCTTGTTTAAAGATATGATAGTCATAACAGATAAATCGATACAATCGGTTAATTATGAAACTATGTTTTAGAAAGCAATTTTTATTTAAATATATTCGTTATTTTTTCAAGTATAAATATGCACTCTTACGTTCATGGGTATTCCAAATAATTATACACTTAACTTTTACACACAAAACTCATTATTACTTTCACATTATCCCAAATTAAAGAAATTAAAAAAAATAATAGTCACATCTCTTTCTCCCTAATGTGTATTTATTATAAAAGATAAGCTTTTAAAGTGCATGAAAACTAAAATTTTTTAGCAAAATTGAATGCAGGTTGATTATTAATTTTTTTAAATTGACTTTTTCTTTTACATTAATTGCATTTAAGAATGGTCATGCTCTAAGAAATTGCCCAATTTAACCATGGAGTTTCGAAATATTCACTCAATTTGTGACTTCTCTAAAACAGTACTGATTTTTCAATATTATTTTTACATTTTGTTTTGGCTATAACTCTTCCACATGTTTTTATTTATTTCGCATAGACAGTTAACGAAAAATGCATAATATCGTCAATTCACTTAAAATTAAAGATTTTACAATGATGTTTGAGTGTCTTTCCGACTTTATGCTCCTGGCCACAACGGATATCCGGCTTTTGTTCTAATTAATTTATTTTCCGACTTGAAAAATAAAATTAAACCCTCACTCTCCTGGTTAATTTACCCAGCTCCTATTTGAAAATTGTTTTAAAGCATACTGTAGTGAAAGATATTCGTGCAAGTGCGGCGATAAGCGGAACAAGTGGGATTTGCCCTCAGGCTGAAGTTTTTAGGATGACTAGCGAAATGAAAGTCCTGATGCAGGAGGGAGTGTAGGATTTGTAAGAGACAGAAGCCCCTCCCACAGGCACATGGCTGACCAATCGGGCATTGCAGAGTGACATCAGTGTAATTAACAGACGCCGCCACCACTTGTCCGGCAAAGAACTCATACATGCGATCCCCACGAAACAATTTGCGGTGATGTCTCTGGCGCCTCATTTGTCGCGGTGGAGATCACGGTGAGGGGGCTAATAACGAATGACGAAATGAAAATTAAGCCAATTTAATAAATGAAGCTGGTTGGTCCTCAGCTGAGCCCAAAACAAAGGTATATTTGTTAATGAGGTTTATTTGCTGATATAATCTCGGGGGTGCCCGCCTGCGAGTACTTTTGGCGGGAATTGATGGCAAAAGGTATCCCTGGAAAATAATTAACTCATATTTTCAAACAGTTTCCTAATGAGTTACATGAGCTATTCCTGTGCTGAGGATTGGACTCAACATTTGGACAATGAATACTCAGTCTGTTTGATCTGAAAGCAATTTCATTTTAATTGTTACAGAGAATATTCTTTCTTACTACGATTCCCACAATGAAAAGTAAACCTAGATGAATGCTAACTGTTTATAAAACAACCCTTTAATAATTTCCCTAAAAGCCAACTTTCAAAGGCTCGTTCAAATATGGTATACAGCTATTTATAACAATATATCGTAATGGATAAATTGTTAAAAGCAATTGTCCATAAAAATTATCCGTCATGCGAGGGTTGTGTAAACTAAAATTTCCCTTCTTATATTAAAAATGAGCTTGAATGTAAGAAATGAATCATTTTATCTAAAAATTGTAAAAAGGTAAATCAAGGAATGGTAAAGATATCTTTGGTGATTCTAGACCTATCTGAAGAGTAGATTACTTAAACCTCTTGTGTTCAGTTTAAAATACTACCCTTAATAATTTTTTTTATTGTAATTTATTTGCATTAATTTTCCTTGATTTTAATTTTACCTTTTTTATACTTTCATGCTCTATAATAAGACACAATTTTTCTAGTTAACTTTTGGTCATTAACTTTTAGTGATTAACATATAGTGTACAGTTTGTTTTTTTACTTTTTTTAACCTGCAATTGTATTGGTATTGTTGTCATGTAAATTATTAAAAATAGTTATGTTTGTGTGGTTTTGCAGACGGTGTCACACATGGCGCGGTTCAGATCAGACTCGGAAAAGAGGCACCTCTCTTACGCGCTGACCTTCATGAGAGAGAGGCTGGCCATGCAGAAGACTGTGGAGGAGCTGCTCTTCGAGGGTTATGACGACAGCATCCTCACTATCGCCAGCCGCCTCCCTGACTTCTTCACCGGGGGCATGAGGGTGGCCGATAGGTTCGGTTGGTTCTACCAGGTCAGTCATTCTCCCGAGTGCTTCTCTTGAACGGCTGAGGTCTGTACTCTGTCGGACGTTGACTGAAGAATATGTTTTCTTACAGAGAAACGGCTCTAACAGCATCGATGGGCTTTTCAACATGGACACCGGGGTGAGCGACCTCAAGCAAGTGGGTAAGATCCGCTCGTGGAACTACGCCAACGAGACTGGATGGTTCGAAGGGAAGTGCGGAGAAGTGGCAGGAACTTCCGGTGAAGTCTTTCCGCCCTACCTCTCCAAGGAGGACACCATTGGACTCTTTTCCGGCGACCTCTGCAGGTCATTATCCTCTATACAAATTTTAAGTATTTGTAATTTCAATTTTATTTTAAACAGCAAAATTTGCAATTAACAGTAATTCCACACTTGAAAAATTTCACATTCTCAAATTTAAACCCTTTCAATTAAAATATATCTTAAACTATACTACATCCACTCACCTGCATGAATTGACTACTACCTGCAAAACTAATGCTACCCTTACACATGCGATAGCTTAGACATGCTGTCCTGTGTTTTAAAATGAAAATCGCTCTAACGTTCTGGAATTCTAAATGAAAAACAATTTACAGGGAGAATTTCAACAGTTTCTTGATTAACGACATTTCTGACAAATAGGAAAAATATGTTACGTTTTCTAAAAATGATTCTAAAAAGAATTGTCTCTCTTATCTAATCAGACTTGAACTATGTAGAGGTTTGTTATATTCATTACTGATTATGTAAAATTAGCATACTATAGGCTGATTTAACAAAGCAGGAAGAACAGGATGTCAAGATTACTTCAACAGAAAGGTATTTGTATATCAAGTAGAGAATTTTCGTTGGGATTCTGTCAAGATTAGAGTTGGTGTCTTCTAGACTAGTGGTATCCGCTGCGTATGTAGAAGATTATGTGATGTGACGTTTTTTGGTGTGACAGCAGAGGAGATCTGGGAGGCCATGTTGGGTGCCTGAAGTCTGGTGGAGGTCTATGTGAAGAGCTGGACATTTTAGGAACACCCCAGGTTTTGATTTAAGTCCAAATGGAGAGCTTTTGACCGTAGAATATTTTCACCAGTTACAACCTTCTCCGAACCCCAACGAAAATACTCTCTACGGATTAATAGTCTCTACGGACAAAAACTCCCCATTTGAACTTTTTATATACTAAAGCTTCCTTCAACTCGGGTAGTATGTCGTCAGGATAATATCCCGTCAATAAGCCGGTAATTGCTTACAGGACGATTTACCTGAAGGGCGGGAGGGAGGCGGTGGTTGACGGAATCCGAGGAATCAAGTACGTCGGGGACACGGACCTGGTTGACTCGGGACTTGTAGACCCGGCGACTTCCTGCTTCCTCGAGGGTGAGCCAGTTCCTCTGGGACTCCTCAACATCACCAAGTGCAGGGACGCCGCTCCAGTCTTCGTCTCCTATCCGCACTTCTACATCGGCGATGAAAGCCTCGTCAACAGTGTCGAAGGCATGAGCCCCGATAAGGAGAAGCACGAGTTCAGTATCACCATAGAACCTGTAAGTGATTAATTATATCAATATTATATATTTAAACATTTAAATTATTTTATATTTAGTTTATATATGTGTCCCTTGCCCTCTCCATAAATATACCCCAATATCAATTAATGATGACTTGTGCATAAATAATGATTTATAATTAAAATCAAGAAATAGTCGCAAAAAACCACACCCACAAAACAAAAAAAAAAAACAGAACTCTTGTTTTTGTAGAGCATTGGAACACTGAAGTGGCTTTTTTCGAAATTTGCATATTTCATTATATTTATGATTGGTTCCAGTTCAAACAGTGAACAATAATCTAATCCTTTGTTTAGATTGGATTTAATTCGATTTTAACGTTTTCTTCGCGCTTTAAACAAATATAAATTTGATCAATCTCCTGACGTTATTTCTAATGTTTATATTTTGATTACAAATGTTTTCAACGAGAGTATGATAATATAAAAAATATCCAATGGCTAATTACTAAAGTAAATTATTGTAAACACAATGATCGCACTTTCTCTAGTACTAGAACTTTATAGAAAATAAATCTTGGTCCGGAGTACTTGTACTCATTAAAATACCTTCTTCTAAAAATTTTTTTCTCTTCTATTTCTGAATTTTCTCTTTAAATATCACTCTTTGCGGTATTGTCTCTGACTTTAATTTGATAGAAATTGCCCAAAATCAAAAACTAAAATTATTTTTCTTTAAAAAATAAAACTTTTTTTCTAAAGATAAGTAAGTGCATTTATTGAGAAATAATTTCTTTGTATTATGAAAGTCCGTCTCGCAGGAGAATCGTAATCTAAGCAGATTTCCCATATTTTATTAAAACGAATATCAAAATAAGTAAGTAAAGAAATTTAATCAAATTAAAAATATCAATGAAAAGTATATACATAAGCTTTGTCGTAGGCTGGCTTGAAAGGAAGAGTGGGGGTAAATCGTAATATCGTAGGGTTTACTCTCCCTGAAAGGTTATTGATTTTCTTTAAAACTTAGAAATTTTTATTTTTGTGCAAACTGAGTAAAACAAATTTAAACAATTAAATTGTTAACTTCGATTTGTAAAAATAATTTCAAAACTTTTTGACACCAACAACAACACTCGACTGAATGACTAAATGATTTTGAAAACCGAATGTGATAGATAATAGGGTTTTCATTGATTATATACGTACTATAATTGGTTTTATATAATCAATTAGTCCTTATGAATCAACACTTTTTTTTAAATTATATGTTTCATTTCTTTTGTGGATAATAAACGAATACAGTTAATGAGGTGGGGGGGGGGAAGGTCAGAATATCATACACTTTCCTGGTAAATGTCTGATTAACTGCCACGTAAACGATAAATCTCTTTATATCTCTTGTGATTTGTAATCTTTCAACAAAATGTGAAATATTTATTAAGTAATTCGTATCGTATGATCCTGTTATCACACTAGTGAGACAACACTCTCTGCTGATTTCCCTTGACGGGGCCTCTCCATATTTGCAAACTTTATAGCCTCAAGAGCTTATTTATTTTGATTAGTTTTTTTTTAAATTACAAACCTGACAGATAACAAAAAGGACATCTTAAACGGCATCATAGGTGTTTAATATATTTATTATCCTGCTCCCTCGTCTCTTAGCTTGTACTGTTTTATATAATTTTTAAAGAATTCCTTAGAAAGTTATTGTGCTAAAGGCATGCTATGTTTCTTTGTCGTGCAAAATTTTAATGTTTTTTTTTTACTAGCATGATTGAAAGTTACTTTTAATTTTGTTTTGTCTTGAGGATGAAAATAAAAATTATGAATCGTGAGAAAAAAAATTATTAATTTTTATTTTACCTCTACATTTGCAGAAAAAGTAAATTATAATTGTAAAAACAAATAGCTTATTTTTGGTTCATGTTTTGGCTTATATTGCAGATTTTCTGCTATTTGCACTGAAATTACTGGTGTTCTTAAATACAAATTATCCGATAATTACTCTCATTAATTATGACGATCACAATATTAATACTTTACAATGTTTGTTCTATTTTGTCTTATTTTGATTTATTTTCCTAGCTAGTAAGTCATGTTTCCCGAATGTATAGGTTCAGTTTTCCCAATTTGTCACGAGTCAGCTCAAACCCCTTCATTCGTATCCGTATTCAAATTTGTAATGTATATATGCGTGTGTGTCTAATTTAAATTTTTTTGAAATATTTCTATTTTAAACTACTAATTTTTATACTAAAGTTTACAGTTTTTTGTACCATTTTGTGACATTTAATTTTTTTTTACATAAAACTAAAGAAATTCAGACTGAAACATTGGCTAAAATAAAAACCTTTCGGTTCAGTAGTTTTTATTTAAAATTAATGGTTCGAATTTCGACCATTTTCCCACTTCAAAATCATTGATAATATGTCAGCTAATGTCATATATTAATGTCAACTAATATAATATATTTGAAAGCTTGCTTATATCAAGGAAAGGCTAGTGCACCTTTCGGCCGGCTAAAAAGAATAAATTACACTGAACAACAAAGTTTTTGTTTCGGGATTGAAATTAGCTGATTTTAATGTATTTCCACGTGTTAAAACCGAAAATGACCATAAAAATTATATATTAGCTCTTGTTTTCAAGACATAGTATCATTCTATTATATATATATTGAGTTTTCAACAAATGAAATATTTCATCACCAACAGTTGGTACACATGTTTGTTTACATAACACCCCTCTCATCAGCTGTTCATAAGTAGTAAACATAACCTTTGCGAGTTTGTCAATTGTACGCACGTGGTTGCTATTGAAATTATCGTGTGAAGTTGATTTTTAAATTAATTTAAGTGCTGATCTGAAATGCCTCGAAAGTGTGTGAATTCTGTCGATAGCTTTTGCTATATATGTGGTGAAATAACATTTAAGGCTCAGAAACGTAAAATGTCACCTATCATTAAGACTGCCTATGAACATTATTTTGGTGTAAAAGTTGGGGACCAAGATAAATCATGGGCTCCTCATATATGTTGTAATTCTTGTTCCGTCATATTGCGAGAGTGGCTGAAAAATAACAAGCGGGCAATGGCTTTTGCAGTACCTATGGTTTGGCGTGAGCCTACCAATCATACAGACGACTGTTATTTCTGCTTAACTCCTCCCATTAAGCAAGGTTTATCTATGAAGAAAAGAGGAACGGTGAAATACCCTAATCTCCCATCTGCTCTTCGGCCTGTACCACACTCAGACAATTTGCCAGTCCCTTCTCCACCCCAAAACTATGAAATTTTAGAGGAAAGTGATGAAGTCTGTTTACAAGAAGCAACCCATCCTTCTACATCCTATGACCCTGATTTTGATGTAAGCGATAGGTCTAGTGATCCGCACAGAATTAGTCAAGCAGAGTTGAGTGACCTTATAAGAGATCTTGGCTTGTCTAAGGAAAAGGCTGAGCTGTTAGGGTCAAGACTACAACAGTGGAATCTTCTAAAACATGATGTGAAAATATCTCAGTACAGACAGCTCAGTACAGGATGCTCCAGAAGTGTTTTATAAAAGACAAGCTAAACGACAGCGATCTTACAATACATCGGATTGACTTAATTGAAATTTGGTGGTACAAACCTCTTTTATTTGTCAAAACACTAAGAATAATGTTTTTTTTTATCAATTTTGTACTTAAAATATTCTAAAAGAAACATAACAATATTGTTTTTTGTACTTTCACTTTTCACGTATAGTATAACTACTCTTTAAGATTAAGTGCTGTATATCTCAAAAACCAGAGCTAATAAAAAATTTTCAATGTTATTTTCGTTTTTATCACCCCAAAATTAGTAGAAATAGACTAATTTAGTGTAGGAAACATTCAAAAAATATTTTTTTGTTGTGCAGTGTTATTTATTAATTTGTTTCCGGCTTTGTCAAGAATCTTCATTAGTGTCTAAAAACACTCTAACTTTAAGCCCTTCATATACAGTCCGACATAGATTTTTAGAATAGATAATATGACACATTTAAGTAGCTTGTAGGTCTAACCTATTAATGGGGTTTCACTGAATAATAATTACTCTCGTATTTGTGAATGTACTAACAATTCACCTGCCAATGCACCACAGAAATTCTTAATCACGGATTCAGTCGCAATAACAATAACTCATTGAAATTAAGTCATTCTCAAATTAATTTAATGATTATAATTTTAGCCGATTACATTAACGTGTCTCAATTACTTAACAACACATATTTGTCCCTGGGCTGTTTTAACTAATTACCATTCGCCACCAGTTTTAACTAATTGATTACACTTTGCATAATAGTTATTATCTTACTCACTATGTGCTATATAAATGACCTCAATTTTCCATATTAAGCTAACATTATATGCGCTTCAACATTACTTTAGAAATTTATTTACTTTCACTATAAAGTAATGAAATATTTACAATACAAATATGAAAGTTGAAGTATTGGATTTGGATATTTGTTCAATTTTGAATATTAAAACTAATTAAGGGGCAAAGAACAAAATGTCAAAGTATGTAAGAATTCTGTTATTAGATTTCCCACGCTTCAGATTACGCCATTTTTAATGGGCCTAAAGAAGCCATCTTAATGTTCGGGATTCCCGAATATAGAGCTGAGGATTCGAAAAGCTAATGTACGAGTGATAAATATACTTTTTATACGAGTAAATATGGCTTATTTTATCTTGAAGGCAAATGGGTACTAATATGTTAGATCAATAAGCCTGGCTTTGGTATTTTGAATGAAGAATGGGGCAAGTACTCAAGTAGTCAATTTATAATATCTAAGTACATAAGTGATTGAACATAAATGTGGAGAAATTACATTTTTATTTCAAGATCATACAATATGACCAAAGGTTATTGGGTGGGTTGAATGGAGTATCCCCCCTCCCCAAAATAATTGTTTAATTTCGCTGTCTGGCTTCTGAAATATTTATTTTTTCACTTAAAAAATCTGTGTTCAGTTTCACAGCCCATTTTGATATTTTAAATAACCCCCCACTCCTCTTAGTCCGACTTTGCTCATTAACGAACTCAGCCTTTTATTTTACATTTAAAAGGGACGAAAAAATTGGAAAAAAGAAATCTAAAACTAAATTTACAGAACTATATAAATTGAAATGATTATCATTTTTTTGTGTCTCTCGCGAAATTGACTTCAATAACTATTTTTCTTCAGAATTTGCTTAAATACTTGGGAAGTATTTCAGTAATTACAAAATATAATAATCTCACAGATCACTTACGAATTTTCATTTCAAGTTGCTTTCTGAAATTAATATTGGATAGCATTTAATGAAATCATTGTATTAATTTTTTCCCTTAAAAAAAAATAGCAATTGTCATTTTTTTGAAAACGCATTAAATTTTCATGTATGAAAACTTTGGAGATAAATACAGTTGTTGAAACAATTGAGAAAATTCTATGGAATAAGTGCACTACTTATTGTTCTTATTACACTATCTGTGATACAAAATGTTTTATTTGACAAGTTTGGATACATAATATAATAAGTTTGAGAGTATAGAAAAAAATATTTTTAATTAAATTAAGAAATTTTACCTTAGAAATAAAAATAAATAGCTATAATTTGTTTATTTTCAATTGCAGACATATGGAGTTCCACTTGATGTGAGAGCTCGATTCCAAGTTAACATGATGCTAGAACCTTCAGATCAAATACTGTAAGTTATAAATTATCTCAAAATCCTCAGAATAAAACAATGTTTTGATAAATAAATTATATGTTCCTAGAGAGGCTAATAAAAAATCTGAGTGAATTGCACCGTTGATTTCTGTTGCAGGTTGTACAAAGACGTCCCAGAGCGATACTTCATGCCGATCCTGTGGTTCGACCAGCGCGCCAGTCTGACCCCGGAACTGGCGGACGAGGTGAGCTCGATGGTGACCATCTACACGGTGAGCACGACCCTCGCCTTCTGCCTCCTCATCGGCGGGATGGTACTCGCCGCTCTCGGAATCACCATGGCCTGCAAGAACCTCCAGCTCAGCGCCGCCAAGACCGCACCCTGTCCGGGCTATGTCATCAGGAGCGATCCTTGAGCTGGGACCTCCGCCCAGAAGCCTTTGAAGGAATAGGAGCCGTCGTTCTGACGCCAGCTCTTTGAGAGAATGCCGTCCCCATTCGTGAAAACTGTTTATATATTATCTCCTGTGGAGAAAAATTGGTAACCTTTATTTTCAAAGGTACATTTCTGTATATTCGTAGGAATTTTTCATATTGTATATAGTTGCTTTTATGTTACTTATGCAGTTTTTAGAAATACTAAAGTAAGCAAAGTTTGTGATATTTAAAACTAGGAAAACAATTAACAGATACTTTGCATGTTTTCTTTTTAAATTTATTTTAATTATAAAATACGATGTAAGAAGATCTCTTTCGTTTTTTAATAATTTTGTATTATCATATTTAAGAGAGTTATAAATTCTTGTCTGAAACAAATGTTTAGAACATTGGCTATTAGCCGTTGCAATATACTTATCTGGATGTGATTCGCTGACATCTTTTAAATTTGACTCCTTGACATTTATAATGAATCAGTCCTATTTATCAGGCTACAGACATATGAATTACCACCAAGTCAACTAATGAACTGCCCCATTGTATCTACAACCACTAAATCCCATTTTCTCGAATAACTTCCTGTTAAAGCTACTAAATTTCAATAGTTTTTAAAAATAATTTTTGTTTTCCTTATTAATCATAATTATTAAGAAATTACATTAAATTGCTAAGAATTCTGGAATTTCTGTTTATTTTGTAAAATATCGTTTGTAAATGTTAGTCATCGAGTATAGTTGCAGTATTAGAATGTGAATTTTAGTAGGCTATAAATAAAAAATATTTTTTTAGCAATGAAATTTATTTTTTAGAAAACTAATGCAATTGTTTTTGTAATATATATACTATCAATAAGAAAATAAATATTTTGATGAAATGGCTCATTCTTAAGGACAGTCCTAAGAATATACTTCTAGTCTAAGTGGAAAACTTTTTTCAAAACTAAGAGAAATAACATAGAATAGTGATGAGTGAGTCTTGGGTGCTTAACTTTTGCAGCAAACTAATTTTTTACAACAGCAGCTCTGCCATTTATACACTACTTCAGAAATTCCCTTGGGCCTATACTTCAAATAGTGATCCAGCCACTATCACTCCAGGATCAATGAACCTGCGTCTAACCTTACATAGCAGTATGACAGCTTACGAAAATCTTCTGAGGAGACCAAATGGAATAGAACGTCGTCTAGTGATAGGATGTCTTTGGCGAACTTCTGGCTGATCATCTGTCATTTAGTACGACCAACACCTTACACCATTGTAACACGAAACACAAGTCCCTCGACACTCTTCTTCCCTTGTCACTTACATCCCTTTCGTCCAGAGTGATATTCCAGAACATGGCGTACAATGCTATGGTTTACAAACACAAAAATACTAAAGAAATACTAGTTTTCATACAACTCGTAAACAAGACGACATATTCTCACTTTCAGAAGAAGTATTCATATGTCACTATAATACAAAAACCAAACACTCTTTAAAATAATACTTCCTCTTTTGTTGCAGGAGTAATTTTTCACTATTTAACTTGGTGACCTGAATGCTTTTACAATATCATAGTTAGAGGGGGCTAAAATGTTGAAGTCCAAAGATGTTGGCAATAACTACCATAAGAAATCTGTTTTGTTTGTTTGTATTTATCTTATATAAATTTCCACACCCTAAAGTTTTTTCAAGTTTCGTTCACGAAGAAAAGTATATATTTAATTTTAGAAACATAATTTACCAAAGAGTTATTTTTATCATTTTTATGAACAAATCTGGTTTGAGTTCTAGTAGATGGGTTCTTGGATNCATTTGTGATAATATTTAACAGTATACAAGATAGCAAATCAGGTTAGGGACTAAAAAGAAAAGTTATAGAAACATGTTTCTCCCTTGTCTTTGTGTTGTCTCATTCCTCTCGGAGACAAACCCCTGCATAATTGTCTATTAACAATAATTGAAGTCTTAGCATATTGTGTGTTATAATCGGACACTCTTTGTGTAGAAGGCCTCCGGTTGAGGCCAGAGATAGCAGATAGAAGGAAGGAACAGAAGGGTTTGTTGCCTCTCTCCAGATTTGCCTGGGGCGCTGGTCAGACTGGTAGTCCCCAGACTTTCCTATCAGAGGGTGAGGTGGTGAGCTGGGATAGGGGATTGGTAGTGGGGAGACTTGAGGGATAGGGGATTGGTAGTGCCTGAGTATTGCTAGGGCTTAACGGCGACTCTGTTTGAGTGGAAAAGACTTCAACACTATCGGTCTGGAAATATTTAAATAACGAATACAGAACTAAGCATTCAATTGAGGTGCATTTATTCCATGAATATTTTTTTTAGAGTTAAATTAATTAACTTTAAAATAAAACGGTTTCATACATCTGTCCAATGTTTATTAATCACATATATTTAGTGATATATTTGTATATTTAGTTCATGATCACTGTTTCAGTTTTCGCATTATGATTAACCAATGGTACGTTCAATTACATTAGGACCTACAATTGAACATTTATCACAGCGAGGTATATATTCAGGTATATCTAAGAATTTGTAGCACCTTAGACACCATAATAGGGAAGGAATATATAGTTTTATATTTAAAGTCAAGTAACTGGCTATTGTTTTGTACGTAAAAGTAGGTGTTGAAAATTGTTCCACAAAAGTTTCTTTCTTCTATTCTGTTAAAATGTCAGCAACTTAAGATTTCATAAATATAAAAGATCTAATGACTCTCTACTGAATTAAGTACTTTCATACTTTAAACATGTCACCTTAATATCAAATCTACTGCAGGACAATAAATTGGAAAGTCAACTCCGTAAAGTACAGGAACCACCAGAAAGTAGCCAGTTCCAAGGGATGGGGTTTGGAAGGTTTGGCAAGTGACTCCCATATAGGTAACGCCTCAGTTCGGTCGACCGATGAAGTAAGATAGGGCCTATTAACTCATCACCAGCTGTCAGAAAGGTCTGAGGAGACAGTAAGTCTTTCCGACTCTTGGGTAGTAGGACGATATCCTTCTCGGCTTAAACAACCCTAACCGAAAACTCTCGACAAAATTATCACAACCTTTTATGATTGTACAGACTCGGAATACTTCAAAGGCTCCTCAATGCCTTGAAAGCCCAACCAGGAAATCACGTGGCCCAGATTCAGAACGTTTCTGGGTTGTGCCTGAAATTAGGATCAAATTCCCATAGTGCGAGGTCCAAAATGATATGCCACGGATAAAGTTGACATATAAACTAAAAAATGAAGAAATTAGGTCTAAATTTACCTAACAACTCGGAGAAAAGCTTAGAGACATTGACTTTAGAGAGAAAGTCGAAAAAATTAGGTCTTTGTTCAGACACTGTTGGCTAGGAAAGTTTTGACAACTCAAGTAAAACATAGACTTAACCCGAAAGCAGAAAATGTTGAAGGAAACAAGATACAAGTTAACCATCGGTTAGTGAAGGTCGGAGACCCTTTAAGCCAAGTGTGAATGCATTCCCCCCACTCCCCTCGTAAAGACAATATTCCATCATTGAAGCAAGACGGAAATGAAATCCTAAGAGTCTATTATTTGTCCACAAAACAAAAGGAAAGATATCTTGTGGTTATATCTTAGTTTCTTATGGATACAAAATATTATCTGTTGTTTTATTTAACGGATTACTCCCTTATGTCAAAAGAG
The DNA here is from genome assembly GCA_000696205.2 of Oncopeltus fasciatus. Lineage (NCBI taxonomy): Eukaryota > Metazoa > Arthropoda > Insecta > Hemiptera > Lygaeidae > Oncopeltus > Oncopeltus fasciatus. The sequence continues at coordinate 128,206 of KZ808360.1, forward strand.
AAACCGGGAGATATACCAGAGTATATTTCGTAAAAAGGCAAATCTATTAGGGATTAGATCTTCGACTTACACATGCTACTGAAAAGTACCAGAGAATATAAGAAGACAACAATCCATATGTTTATTGATATTGAACGGCCCTATGATTCTGTCTGCAGAACTGAAATGTTCAGAACTATGATGGAGAAATGAACCTCCCTCCAGAAAAATTTAATTTGACGAAAATGAAAATGTAGAGCAATGTTTTCTACGTCCGAATTTTTAGCAAATCGTCTAGAGGTTTTTCTACACGCACTTATGTCTGGGAGATAGATAGGCACATCTTAAAACTTGGCTTAGGTGAAGGCCTGCTATAAGCATGGGGAATTTCAGCAATACTAAGTACATCACATATGCCCATTTAATCAATCTGAAGTGGGAGGCCTCACGATCGAGTAGCCAGTAACAAATTGAAGAATTCATGTACCTTGGACTCCAAGTGAACCACGAAAATGACATTTGAAACATTGACTCTCATTCAAGTCGTCTTATGTCGGTCGTACAAAACCCTCATCAAGCCAGAGTTGGCTTACTCTGCAGAGAACTGGATCCTCACTCAAGTAATAAATTGTCTCATTCCTCTGATTCTGAAGATGAATCCTTCGGAGAATATGTATCCTGTCTGCATCAATGGGGAGTGGAGGGGCAGGAATAGTGAATTAGACTGTTTATATAAGGGAATAGACGTGGTTTCTTGCAAGACTAAGACTGGACGGTGGAAGGATGGATGGATGGACGTACGGGCGGATTTGTGTAGGGGTGGATGGAGTTTTAGCTATTATAATCTTTCTTGTTTATAAGGTAAAATGAAGAAAAGCATTTCAGAAAATCTGTCACGAGATCAATCTGAATTGAAAAATTCTTTCGGATTTCGCTAAAATAGAATACATGGGATTTAACAACGTTATAGTGATATAAAAACATCAAGGGTAGGTTATATGTACTATCCGTACTCCTGTTTTAAAGATTAATTATAAATTAATACGTAGGAAATAAAATTATTGAAATTTTTTAAAATTATTGAGAAAAAACTATCTCCCTCTCGTCCGAATTTTCCATGAAGAAGAGTTGCAAAAGGATGCTTAAGTACTGACTTTAGTTTCTATAACAGAAACAGGAGGACCAGCTAACCAAGACTTATCATTATAAAATTTATTTAATTAACGTAAAATTAAATCTTTCTGTTAATTTAGTGTTTATATGTTGCTATGAGGCTAAGTCTTTGTTAGAGGATATTAAGCTATTATTGGTGCGTTTAAGTTGATTTATAATAAACACCAATTATTATTTTTAATTTAAAATATGGATGTAATGTATGACCATCTCCACTCCGTTTCTTTTTAATACAACACTTCATTTTTATTCATTTTATCACTTTTTGTCTCTAATGCGTCCAAGTATAATTTCTTTCCAATAAATTTCATTGAGTTTAATCTTCACTAATGAGCTCTATTTGGTTCATTAGTAAAGATTAAATATTATATATATAT